>JAVTVY010030792.1:0-135667 GCA_036873755.1 Hanleya hanleyi
AGCGAAATTTTGGTTCCGTTTACACTTTGAGCTGAACAAATTTTGACAATGTGGCATCAAATTGTAGGGTATAAGGGTTAATCCAGAGGTGGCAGTAGACTGATGCGCGTGGGCATAAGGTAATACTAACATTCTTAAATTACTTATCCTGAATAAGAAAAAGCTAAATATGAACTTGAGGGTGGGGCAACATTTTCTTGTTTATTTGTTACGGAGCCGAAGATAATATGGACAATATTCATATCACCTGGAAGCTGATTCTTTAAGCTATTAGTACATATGTTCATTTCTGTGTCTGGGCCAATGACGTTTCCATAAAGCCAAAAAACCTCACGTTTATCAAACGATAATAGAATGAAAACTGCCAACTTGAGCAATAGAGAAAGAGAATGATAACGAGAATGTGATATAAATCAACTACTGGCTAGATGCCAGATCTTTCACTAAGAGTCAATCGTTCAAAATGCATTTGAAACCCATGACGTCGCCTATGACGTCACCTAATACCACATTATCGCTTCCTTGTACAACACAATATTCACATTCTAGCCGACTGTACATCGATTATTTGAACATCACCAGACCTCGTTTCAACATTTCCTTACATGCGATGCACAGTAGCGCCAAATACCATAGTATCGCTGCTTTGTACGACATAATATTCACATTCTATCGGACTCTGCATACATCTTTTTTACATCATTCACCAGATCTCGTTTTCAACCTTTTGTCACAATCGACACACATTAACATTAAGACATCTTGTCTAAAGCTATTTTGTTATAGTTCTCACTCGATAGATCATAACTCAGCATGAATGAACTATATTTCTTATGTAGTTTCTGTTCCTGAACAAGAAAGATCGAACAATTCAAGGATATATACCATATAGTTCCATATTTCATATTTGCTATGGCGTTTTACAACTCGAATGTGTGCATTGCACGCTTCAGATTTAACACACTCAAACAAACGTTGCCCAGACAATGACATTAATTCCGAGTTAATAGGCATAGGTTTTATCACTTGCTTCAAGTGATCACTTCAAGTGATCACGTATCTGACAATACTGAATTGTAATTAGATTACTCTGCATTATTGTAGTCAATATCGTCCTCACTCTCGTTGCTGGCATACTTTGCAGCAGCAATTTATTACAGTGTTCAGTTACAAGCATCTTGTCCGTCATTCGTAATTCAGCCGTCATGCATTAAAGAATATCCGCGTCCATAATCCAAAGACCTATTCCATATGACAGTATTAGCACCAAATTCAAAAAGACAATCATAGTATACATACACATAGGCTAGTTTACTGCAAGAGAGAAGCGGTCAACAGTTTTCAATGATACCGACAAGACATCATGATCTTCCAAAAATATAAAATCCGTATCGCTGAGCAGTATTCTTAATCCATAATAATCGTTGTAAAGTCATCTAGAGAATGATGTATCTCAGTCACGTTTTGATTCTGACTGTTCATATGAGCACCATGAGAATCTTGAAGTACATGAGTTCATACGGCCCCTAGCCCCGGGTTAAGCGGAATTAGACACAAGTTACGAGATGTAACGCCATAGATTTTGCACGCTACGCTCGTATTTTGCTATCAGCATGCGATGTGCATCGCCAAATTTGAGAAATTTTGAGCAGAGACGCAATGTTTTGTTTTGTGACACTGATTAAAATCGTCAAATTTAACACAGGATCTAGCAAATACTACTAGGCGAGATATGTATACGCCATATGCAGGTCCCACTGGAATATTACTGTCCAGAAAGGGATAGTTTACGATGTCGAAATTGTAATCATCTCTTTTCTCATAAAGTCGACGAAAGAGCATGCCCACTTCATTTTTATAGAGATATAGATCTAAATATGATGTGCCTGTAGGGCTATCTGTAGTTTCCTTCAAATCCAGTGAAGGTGGATATATATCATTCACTGCGTCATTTATACAGAGATTATCACAGCGAGAAGATCGTCTATATAGCGTTTGGTGAATGAAAAAGAACGGGCTTTGAATGGATCGGTTTTTGAAAGCGTCTGCATATAGTCATATCGACCTCGACATTCCTTTTTGCAGTTACATATCGCAGATGGGAAGCTTGCGTAACAATTCTTGTGCCATTTAACAGATTTGTCAAAAAGACCATGTTCAGTTTCTAGACGTGAATATACATTGTCTTTGCGCAGTTTTGTAGTATCCACTAGCTTTTGCACAGATGTCTCAGTTCTAGCTTGCAACTTCTGGCCTTTGATCTTCGCTTGAAAAACGAT
Organism: Hanleya hanleyi; assembly: GCA_036873755.1. Lineage (NCBI taxonomy): Eukaryota > Metazoa > Mollusca > Polyplacophora > Lepidopleurida > Hanleyidae > Hanleya > Hanleya hanleyi. The sequence continues at coordinate 2,280 of JAVTVY010030792.1, forward strand.
AGGGCCTACATTTTTCACAGTAGCCTAGGCGTACCTGAGATACAACACATATCTCGAATCGTTAGATTCTTGGTACGTGCTTTAGAATAGGTTTATCAGAAGACTATTCTGTGAAGTCATATGACGCAGTCAGTATGTCGGCACCTCTTCCCACTTCTCTTATATGTGTTGTAATTTTAGACACAATTTTTACACCCGGGCTTTTAAGTGTGTCCGCCATGGCGTATAGCCTGTTTCTATATTCTACTCAATTCTGTCTTTTTACTGCAGAATCATACTGCAAGGAAAATATATATTAAATTAATATAAATTAAAGAAACATAATTTAGCTGTACAACAAAATATTTGCAAGTTAACCATGTAATAAGACATGTGCAAGCTAGTCGTGATTAGGCCCCACCCACCTCAGGCTGAGGGAGTCTCAACTGTGAAAAGAGTTACAGGTATCATACTTTGATTTTGAGTGAGTTCCATGATTAAAAAGTTCAGCAATTAACAACTGTTTATTTACGGTTATTGGGTGAGCTGTGCGCCACCACATTACCGGATGGTAAAACCGATAAGACGGATATTACGTTACGTACGTCAGCATTCCGTATCTCCTAATACCTCACCATCTATCAGTTTGTCTGTTATATTGGCTTTCATTTGGTATATAACATAACAAATCTTGAAATCAACGATCAAGTACAGGCGTCTTCTGCTTACCCTTCCTCCTATAATTTTATGAGCACTCTGCATAGCGCAGTGCCACAGGTTATATTCCTGTAGCGGTCTTATACCCACGCGAATTATTCTACTGCCATCCTTGAGCACACCCCCATACCATACCCTTCAACACTGTAAGGTCAAAAATTGGTCAGCTCGATGTGTAAACGGGACCGAAATTTAACCCCCTTATCCCACAACAGCTCCCGGGCTATAGTGTTATACTGTCCTCGTTCTCACAAACTAGTTTCAATATTGGCAGCTTACAACTACACAACAAGGCTATTGTTCTGTCAACAGGGAAACTGTGTTATTATGAAACATTATCTAACAATTATTAAGAACCATTTAACTACAACAGGAAGTGTGTGGCGTTATCTTATTTCCTGCTTGAAATGCTACAGCCATGAAAGGATTTGATGAACATATTGTGTTCGATAAATTGCTGCTCTGATGATCCGCCATTCGAAAAAAATAACTAACAGTTCAAATACGTTATCCAGCCCCGTGTCAAGTTCGAAATTATGATTTTTTTGCTGTTTTTATTTTTTATTTTGCGTATACATTTTTGAGGAGAATTCTCAAAACCGTTATATCTAACATACGATAACTTCTACCACAACCAGCCCAGTGTTTCTATTATCACCGTATCACGCTCATACAGGCTTATAGCATGTGTCCTTACGTCCCTTATTCCTCGTGTTCCCACGCTGCCGATATCTGCCTCCAATTACCGAGGACCAATTGTGATCGATTTGTAAACGGCATTTTACATATTATTTACCTCAGCGACAGAAATGAAAGGGATAACCGTCTAGACTTCTTAGCCATATTTAGAGTGTTTCTATATTGTTTTAATTTCGAGGTAAAGAGTTTTATAGCAAATTTGTTCCGTGTTTCAAACTGTCTTTAATGGTGTTTCAAATATCCCCGGATTGGGCTTTGCAGTTCAATCGCCTGTCCAAACAGTGGCGCCAGTCCGACGGCTTCACGCACTACAAAGAGCGATCCAGTCAGCCAATTATAACTCTTGTGTTTTTGTCTGCAGTATCACGTGTTGTTGTCTGCAGTATCACATGCACAACTATCAACCAATCATCGTTAGTGGTAGGAATCCGATACAAACCGAGCATTACCGTACAGCACAACGATTGGATAACACAGATAAAGCGCCTCTAGCGGTAAAGAGGGGAATATCGGGCTGTTTTATTCAGCGGGGTAACAAGGAGAGTAAGATACGTAGGGACACAAGCTTGTATATGAGCGTTCGTATCTGCTATGATAGTACGTCGTAATGTCATTTATGTTGTCATATTTCAGATATACCGCTATTAATATCTCCACACTAATATGCATACAAAATATCCCAAAGGAAACAAAGCTCAATTTCGAACGTCTCTCGGTGCTGGTTTATGTCATTTTTGACAGCAAGCATTTAAAGTCTATAACTTTAATAGTACAGTCGTTTGGGCCGTTTTTTTTCTATCTGGCGGTCACGTAGTTCATTATCCATCAGATGACTTGAAAGGGCTATTACACCATCGCTCTGAAATATTCTTATCTGATACCGTTCAAGCCGGTACTAGGGGCCGTGTAGTCATGCCATTCAAGATGTCCACATGAACGACCACATGTACAAAAAGCGCGGCTGGGCTGCAAATCATCACGAGGATCACTTTGTGTCTTGTAATGGTTTTAGAAATATGCTGTCAGTGTATTTGTCGTTGGTGTCATACGACTTCTCGTCAGTACGCCGGCATCGCTTCACCAAAAAATGGTAATTTTTTTACTGAAATGCGCAATCGTTCATCATTTTTTTTGCACTAAGCCACCCAACTAGACGGGATAGCGCGTGTATGGGAACAGACTCGGGTATAGCATGAAGATACAAGTTTGTGAATTGAGTCGCTGCAAACAGAAAATGAAAGTACAAGGCTTATTCCACTGAAGTCACCAGGTATTGTAATGCAGAGAACTCAATGTTGCAAAGACAATGTGACATAGGCGGCCGGATCATGCTCAGTGGGTTGTTCTCGCTAGTCCAGGGGCCGATTACCATTGAAGTACAGGAGAAACTTCGCATAAATTATGTTCGAAAAGTTATGAATAACATAATAGAGTGAAAAGGAACCATGATATATTTTTGATTCCTTTAGTGACATTCAAACGCTGTTAGTGAAATTTCAGCCAAGAAGATGTTAAAAACATATATGATTCCAGGCCATGAAAATTCTTTTTAAGCCAGATGCTAGGAATTAGAACGCCAGGTGTCCCATTAAAAAAGTCATTTCTCGTTATAACACAAGAATAGAGTGATTCCGATCACACTAGCGATTAGCATTTTGTCGATCAACAGTTCGACATGCATTTATTCATGCCATCGAGATGGTGGTTTACAACCATAGTGATCCATGTAAAACCACCATACCTGATGATGAGATGAATAAATATTTGTGCAAACATTAAGCTAAAAATTGCTTCTCGCTTCATTTCCGGAGTCGCTTCAATCTTCACCTGTATATTATATCTAATATCTCATATCTAACAACCTATTTAATGTCCGGCTTCCATCTAATAATGTATCTGATGTCCGGCTCCTATCTAATAACTTAGAGGTTCTCCAAGTGCAAACTACGAGAACAAGATTTTTAATATATTCATTTCATTGAAACCAATTAACCAAGCATTTGATAGACAAATCGATCATTTTGGCAAAAATAAAAATTGATGCAGCTGTTGATTTGCTGGTATGAATCCAACAAACGCAATATCCTCCTCCTCTCTCAACGGAATTATTGAGGCATTGGATCTATTACGGTACACAAGTGCTTGGGTAGACAATTACTTAATTTGGCCGAAGTTAATGATGAATAACAAAATATAATGGGAGGGACGTCAGCTTGAAACTATTTATGTGTCTGCTCGGGCGAGTGGTTCGCCAAGTGCAGAAACCAGTCTTTGCCAAAAAATGTCCTGGCCAAGTTTGTAGTCTGACCAGTCAATGTAGACCGTGTCGCGCATTAATATCATCAGTCGCCTGTTCAAGTTTTCCGGTCTGATTTCACCCACTTTGACCAGAATCAGGATATCCCTCCGCTCATCCAGAAGTTTATTTTGAGCCATCGTCAACTCCCACTTACACCACTCACTCTTGGCGAAATTGTCCGACAAAACCACGATAACGTTTCTGCTAGATTCCATATGTTCTATAACATTGTCAACGATAAATCGTCCCGAAATGAAATCTCTGTCATACAGGCTCAGTCTATAACCTTCCTGATCTTCTACTCGGGGTAAAAGTTTCTCTATCACCCAGTCGCTGTCTACCCAGTCGCTGTCTATGAAAGCGTCATAGCAGTAATCGTTTACGTCATCGAGTTTTGCGTACTGTTTCCTCCTTGCCCGAATAAGGAAGAATAGATATCGGATATGCTTTCTATATTTGACAATGATGATTATGGCCACAATGATAACGACAGCAAAACTTACAAGAGACGCACTTAATACAACATACAAATTTAATGGTGTACATCCGTCTATTGTTGGTCTGAAGTCCAACAGCGATTTACCTCTCCAATTGCTCGGAGAGTTGCATTTATAGTCTAAACGGTTTTGAAGACCGACAATGGTGATGTCTGTTTCATTCAACCAGTTTCTGAACCATAGAAGATGGCATGTACATATGAAAGGGTTTCGTGCAAGATTCAATGTTTTCAGATGCTGCATATAATCTGTGAAAAATGATGTTTCATTGACGACAGTAATCAAATTCGTGTCCAGAAATAATTTCTCTATGTGTCGCGCTCCGGAAAATACTGTTGAATTCCATTGTGAGATCAGGTTGCCGGACATGAATAGGTTGGTCAGAGCTGGTAAAGTCTCAAAAAGATTACCTGGTATACTCCGAAGTAGTGTGTCCTGTAAGTAAAGGGTTTCCAGCTTCTTGAGGGGCCTGAATAATTCGGCAAATTGAGCATCACGAACGAAGTACAAATTATTCCCGTCTAAGTCCAGTGTTTCCAAGTTTGGACAACCTGAAAATATATCCCAGATAGGAAGCTTGTCAACGCGATTCTGAGACAAATCAATGTAACGAAGGGACGTGCTATTAAAGGTATGTCTTGAAATGTCTCCAATTTTACTGTGCTGAAAGTTGATTGTTTTCAACACCGACATTTCTAACAACAAGTTATCCTGGAGGTTATTGATGTTCGTGAACATCAAGCTGAGTACAATTAACGATTTCAGACCTTCAAAATTTGATCTTCGTATATCCACCAATTCGGTATTATGGTTCAAATCTAATTTTGTAAGATTTGGGCAAAGACTGTTTCCATGTGTGTCCGAAAATGCGGGTACTTTTACCAACTGATTAAAACTGAGACCCAAACACCGGAGCGACGTAAAGTTCACAAGTTCGATAAAGTTGAGAGCATTGTTGTCTAATAGCAGAGACTGCAGTTTCGACATCGGATTTAAATGTCCTGGAAAAGTGTGTAATCTGTTATGCGTCATCTGGAGCTTCGTTATGGATGTTTTGGCCAAGCATTCGAGGAAATCTGGAGGTAAAGTCGTCAGAGATATTCCGTCCAATTTAAGCCGGGCAACGTTAACGATTGGCAAGTTACAAATGATTTTCCGAAGCTCTTCCGATGGAATGGTATTATAGCTGAGAGATAACGTTGAACGTTTTTCAAATAACAACATTTGAAAGGCATCCCGGGACAGATTTCTCAGGCCACAGTTAGTAAGTCTCAGAGAGCCCAGTCTAATATTTGTCAGATTTGCGAACGTATTGATGTTGATATTGTTCAGATACGCCTGGTCCATAGAGAGATACGTTGCTCTGGATGGCACTACTGGAATGTAAGTGATATTGTTCCCGCAAAAAAATTTGACACTTCCTGATTCGCCGATGTTGCAGTGGCAGTACATAGGCTCTGGGCACTGCGCATGCCCCGTAACATTCAGATTGCTGACAGATGCATTCCGCTTTATGGCACAGGAAACTGTAGGAGCCACCAGTATCAGGTGTAAGACCACAACCAATCGCGAACGATAACAAGGCAGTATGGATGGCAGAGTCATGATGATAACTGGATGGTTATTGGACCTCAGGTTAATTAGTCAGTGTGAGTTTTCTTGTCCAGGCTTTTGATTCAATTGACTTGTCGAACCTGAAATTGAAACGAAAGCAAACTATTTATATTTGAACGGAATAGTCGGTATAACGTCTCGGTACAACTATGAGGCTATTCCCTCCAGAATCTAACCCCGAACTCATCCCCCCAAATCAACGTAGGTACCAATGACAAATGTGAGTTCTTCCATATTTGTACACAAGCCAACGAAAATGTCGGATTTCATTATGAAAATTTGAATTGACGAATTCAGAGCATTTAAACTGGAATTTATCCCTTAGCCCCACCTGGGGGGTGGGGGGCAAAATGCCCCCCCCCCCCTACCAAACTTTCTGTGCTATATCGGGAACGACAAAAAAAATGGATAGCTGAAACTCCGTGACTTTATAGTTCATTATATTGGAGTCGTTTTGAGCCAATTTGCATAACCCCCGAGCAGAGGATCGGAAAATTCAAGTTGGCGGCTAAGTGTGGTACCAGAAAAGTGATGTTTTGGTCATGTTTCTTCCAAATTTCTAATTTTCCGCGATGAAAAGTGAGCAAAAACTATTTTATTTCACATCACATTAATATTTACTAATTTATCATGCAGTTTTTGCGGGGAAATCGCATAAATAAAAAATTCGGAAAATCTGACAGAAAAATCGGCCAAAAAATGCTGTTTTTGAAAATGGCGTCACTGTGACGTCATCCAAGCGGTCATCTTGGATTTTTGTTTACTTTTTCCGGTAGAGCTTGACCCAAGGGTATAGTGTGGTAAGTTTCAGTCCCCTAGCTCAAGGGGTAAGAAAAATAATTAAGGGGGTCATTTCGGCAATATACAATGTATACTAACTTCACTTTTTGGAATCGATCTAATTTTACAATTTGCGATATCAAGCAGCTGTGATAAACAACCAAACGGGGAATATTTGTGCAAGAGGTTGGAAAGGGTAGAGAGAAACAGTTGTTATAGCAAGCCTGAATTACGACATTCAATCTTCAGTCCTTGTCCATAAAGTCCATAACAGAATTTTTCGCGACAATAATCGGAAGAGTTATTTCGCTTGGTAGTTAAGGTTATGATAGCACCAATTTCGAATCTGTATGAAATAAAAATAATAATGAAAACTTAAGATGCGGTCAACGGCTTTCAACTGCGAGAAATATCAGAACAAAAAACAGCGGATGATGCGGACCCTGATAAATTGGTGGGATATGGAAGAGGTGGGGAAAATTGACGGCTGGGGATTAAAAAGCAACCATATGACCCCACAGGCAGGCCTCTCCGGCACCTCTCATTCAGACTAGAATACGGAGGATTTTAGGAGGTAGCCTTGACATCTCAGTCTCGCATTATCGCATCTGTTCGCGTGGAAACTATGCTGCAATCTCACGGCCCCTAGCACCGGCTAGTGGAATTTGAGACACCAGCTCGGTTTAATAAGCTCAGATGTCGCCCTGGAGAAAGTGTCTGTCCTGTGTATTATAACCATTTAAAACTCACATAAGGGAAGTGGGAAGAGGTGCCGACATACTGACAGAGCAATCTAACGATTCGTGATAAGTGTTGTATCTCAGGTAAGCTTTTATTGTACCTGTTCTTGTGGCAACTTGCATGACATGACCACACGGCCCCTAGCACCGGCATAAGCGGTATTAGATACAAATCTAAAGAGCTATGATGGAAATGCTCTGACAACTCGTATAAGACATGCTGTGAGAGGAGAGGGGGGACATATCCTGAGCAGTCCCACAGCCTCCCCTGACCGCATCCTTTACCACTTTACTACAGAAAAGGACATAAAAGGGGGAAGAGATGAGGCTTTTTGAACTGGAGTCTATCAAAACAATCTTAAAAAGTGATGGAATCTTACCAACAAGATGCAATTTTTGCTCCGATGTATTGTCTTTCGCTTTCCATACCTTCCTGTTACGATCTGCATGAGCTTCAGACAATAATATTTTCCCCCGCCATAATGATGGCGAATCTCAAACGTTGAACTATTAAAGGATGTATAACTTCACACATCTTCACATTATCTGTCGTTCCTCATAGTATTATCACCCATAATCTTACTCTTGGTCCCTCTGCTTTTTTTCAGGAGATGAGCGAAGATAGACGACAGCTAATCATGTACATTTTAAACGCCATAACATGAGTGAAAATGAGGACTCCACTGAACCATAGTGCTGTTATACTGTCCTCGTTCTCACAAACTAGTTTCAATATTGGCAGCTTACAACTACACAACAAGGTGTTCTGTCAGCAGGGAAACTGTGTCATTATGAAACATTATCATGCAATTATTAAGAACCATTTAACTACAACAGCAAGTGTGTGACGTTATCTTATTTCCTGCTTGAAATGCTACAGCCACGAGGGGATATGATGAACATAGTGTGTTCGTTAAATTACTGCTATGATGATCCGCCATTCGAAAAAAATAACTAACAGTTCAAATACGTTACCCAGCCCCGTGTCAAGTTCGAAGTTATGATTATTTTTTTTGCGTATACATTTTTGAGGAAAATTCTCAAAACCGTTGTATCTAACATAGAGATTTATGCAAGGTAGATCTCAACATATCCTCTATTTTGTGTATAACGATATAAGGATTTATAATTAACGTTAATTATGGGAAAGAAATGATACGTGCACGATATGATAAAAACTCCACTTTATCAGAAGAAATATATATGTATGAGCCAGAGCTTGTCACTAGATTGACCGCACTGCGGTGGCCTGACGGTTAGAGCGTCGGCCTCGTAGGCGGCAATACTGGGTCCAATCCCAGGGAGGATCATACCGAAGACTTGAAAAATGTAACTCGTTGCTTCCTCGCTTACGCTCAGCATTAAGAGGATAGAACAAGGACTGGTTCGCTCGGTGTCAGTATAATGTGACTAAGCGGGGTGTCATGTCTGCCTACGGCATGATATTTCAGTAGGACAGCACTATAAAATGGCAGTATTAGATATGCTCTGTTACAAATAGGTACCCCGCCCCTCCCTTCCCAACCCTTCCCCGTCGTGATATGGTTGAACAAATGTTGAAAGCGAGGTTAAACCGTATTCACTCACTCACTCAATTGTCACTAGACAATGCATGTTAAACGTAGGTAAATTATAATCAGCTGTTGTACAGGAAAAGAAAGTAGTTTATATACACCGATACCAGGAAACTGAAAATGGAAGTTGAGTTAAGAGCTACCACTCACTCATTCAAGATCAAGGAAATACCAGCAAAGTATGAACATAGCACAAGGTCTTATCACTGTAAGCATAATGGCGTTTACCCAGAGTTACTCTAACATATTTTAAGGGATACATGAAAGAGAGAACCCGCTAGCAGTACTTCCAGAATGCGGCGTAGGTGTGAAATGATCAGTGGTATAAAGTAATGCTACAAAAAACGGGCAGGTGCAAAATGGTCAATGCATTTGACAATTCCGGTGCACGTGTGCAAAAAAACGAATAAAGAACACAAGAATATATAAGTTATATATGATGGATAGATAGATAGATAGTTTTATTGCACATTTATGCCCGAAGGCTAACGGCATCCCCAAATACATAATAAGAGCACATACAAATATCACTAAAAAGCACATTTTTCTTACTGAAGACAAAAACCATAAAAGTATACATGCTACAGTATCCATATTAATCAACTCATCGAGGGCCTCCAGTCTGTAGATTACAGCGGCAGTGGTGATAATATAATGCATGAGAAATGCATATTACAATGGTTTACTCATAGCTTCACATTTGTGAATATATAATCCGCCTCAGCGTTTATCGCAGTTTGCACAGGACAGATCATAATAAGCTTTAATACGCCAATATTAGCATTAAAACTGACAAGTGGGAAAATAAATCTTATTGTATTAAACAGTGACGGTCGCTCCAACTGAAATCTGGTGCACTCCAGAGGAAGTGTGTCTCATCATCAAGACGATTACAGGCCCTACAAATTCTATCCTCAACTGGAAGTCCACAATATCTTCCTCTTTCAATTTGTACATTGTGGGCACTGATTCGACACCTGAACATTGAAGCACGGTGACTTCTGTTAGGTATATCTATTACTGGTTTTTCAACTATAAACTCTGATTTAAACGGCCGTTATGTTCTTAATTTGCTAACTTCAGAAACCTTTTCTTTCCAAATATTGCTATATTTAGCCCAGAGTACCTTCTTGATTTTACAACTTTGATTTTCCCATACATGGCCACATCCTGGGGCAGATAACATTTTTCGCAAAAATGATACAGTTCTGTGTATTTGATACTCTATTGGCCTCAATCTGTTCGATATATGCTCTATACAGTAACGAGGTTGGATCTGATGACAAGATATGAGTGTAAAATTTTATACACTTCAGAATGCCATAAAGTTTGACAGGTACTCTACCAAGTTCTCCAAGTACAGCTAAATTTACTGCTCTAGAATGTACACCCAACATTTGTTTACATAACTTTATATGAACACATTCAGTTTCATTGTTCTTACAGAGAATAGGCTCTATTACATCAGTGTGTTGTTGTCTGTTGACATATCCAATCCACACTTCTGAACCATAGAGGAGAATGGGCTGTAGGCAACTGTCAAATAATTTACATGCCAGGTTAATTGTTAGTTCTTTGGGATTAATGGCATTCTTCAGTGCAAATATTGCCTTCTTAGCCCTACAGGCCAGGTTATCAATTGCCTGATTGAATAGGCCATTGCTATGTAACAGGACACCAAGGTATTTATAACTCTGCACACACTCAATTGGACCATGGAGTTAAATATAGAAAATGTTAATCGCTAGTGTGATCGGAATCACTCTATTCTTGTGTTATAACGAGAAATGACTTTTTTAATGGGACACCTGGCGTTCTAATTCCTAGCATCTGGCTTAAAAAGAATTTTCATGGCCTGGAATCATATATGTTTTTAACATCTTCTTGGCTGAAATTTCACTTACAGCGTTTAGGAATCAAAAGTATATCATGGTTCCATTTCACTTTATTATGTTATTCATAACTTTTCAAACATAATTCATGCGAAGTTTCTCCTGTACTTCATAGTAGGGTCATTTTGTTGGTATTCGTGACCATTTTGTTCCTACCTTTTTTTCTTGATAGATTTGACAACCGGGACCATTTTAGAGGAAAATGAGCTCCTATGCACCTCTGAAAAGTGAAGGCTAACTCGGCTAGACCGCAATATTCAAAATGGCCGCTATCCGCCATCTTGAAAAACATAAAATGCAATATCTCTGGCTCCAGATGAGCTGGAAGCACGACTGAGGTGTCATTTTCCACTAAGTCTGGCATTACAAATCCACTGGAATGGTTATTGTAGAGTTTCGGGATCATCCTGACCTCTAAATCCAAGATGGCCGTGGTCCATCATCTTGAGAAACATAAAATATAATATCTTTGGCACCAGATGAGCTAGAAGGACGAATGAGGTGTCATTTTCCACTAATTATGGCACTACAAATCCACTGTAATGGTTATTGGAGAGTTTCAGGATCATCCTGACCTCTAAATCCAAGATGGCCGTGGTGCGCCATCTTGAAAAATGTCAAATTGTAATATCTCTGGCACCAGATGAGCTAGATGAGCATGTGAGGTGTTGTTCTCCACTAATTCTAGCATAATAAAACCATTGGAATCGTTATTTCAGAGTTTCAGGGTCATCATGACCTCTCAGTCCAAGATGATGCCATTTTTTTTAGTAAATAACGTTCTTGAAATCTTTGTTTTCAATATAATTTATGGACACAGGTAGTCAAATCAATCAAAGAATTAAAACAGTGCTCACTGATTCGAGGAAAATGATTTGCATTTTCAAGTATGATACGGCGAAATGGTAAAAAAAATCATGATTTATATTTAATATTACATTTTATACTGCTTCAGGTGCATCTGATGTCCATCTAATGAAAATCGCTGATTTCAGAAGTGACCAAAATAATGGATAATAGAAGAGACAGTGAGGAGTTACAACACAAGGCTCATGAATATGAGTGCATTTTACTCTGTAGTAATCCGTGTACTGCAGATGACATTTTGGATAACATTACACCTATCAAGTGGGACTCCATCCAAAGCAAGTCTTTACAATGGAAAGTTTCAACATGTACATGAAAATGTTGATTGGGAGAAGGGACCAAAAGGTCACCACATGCATAGCTCTTGCTACACGACGCTGTCCAGTAAACACAGGCTCTCGCAAGCCTTCTATCTAATAATCTATCTAATGTCCGACTCCTATCTAATAACCTAGAGGTTCTCCAAGTGCAACAAGATTTTTAATTTTTTTCATTTCATTGAAACCAATTAAGCAAGCATTGATAGACAAATCGATCAGTTTGTCAAAAATAAAATGTAGCTCTTGATTTGCTGGTATGAATCCAACAAACGCAAATATCCTCCTCCTCTCTCAATGGAATTATTGAGACATTAAGGATCTATTACGGTACACAAGTGCTTGGGTAGACAATTACTTAATTTGGCCGAAGTTCATGATAAATAACAAAATATAATGAGAGGGACGTTAGCGTGAAACTATTTATGTGTCTGCTCGGGCGAGTGGTTCGCCAAGTGCAGAAACCAGTCTTTGCCAAAAGATATCCTGACCAAGCTTGCAGTCTGACCAGTCAATGTAGACCGTGTCGCGCATTAATATCATCAGTCGCCTGTTCAAGTTTTCCGGCCTGATTTCTCCCAGTTTGACAAGAATCAGGATATCTCTCCGCTCATCCAGAAGTTTATTTTGAGCCATGGTCAACTCCCACTTACACCACTCGCTCTTGGCGAAATTGTCCGACAAAACCACGATCACTTTTCTGCTAGATTCCATATGTTCTATAACATTGTCAACGATAAATCGTCCCGGAATAAAATCTCTGTCATACAGGCTCAGTCTATAACCTTCCTGTTCCTCTACTCGGGCTAAAAGTTCCTCAATCACCCAGTCGCTGTCTACTGAACTATACACTATGAAAGCGTCATAGCCGTAATCGTTTACGTCATCGAGTTTTGCGTACTGTTTCCTCCTTGCCCGAATAAGGAAGAACAGATATCGGATATGCTTTCTGTATTTGACAATGGTGACTATGGCCACAATGATAACGACAGCTGAACTCACAAGAGACGGAATTAGCACCGAATACACATTTAATGGTGAGCATCCGGCAATTGTGGGTCTGAAGTCCAACAACGGTTTACCTCTCCAATTGCTCGAAAAGTGGCATTTATAGTCTAAACGGTTTTGAAGACCGACAATGGTGATGTTTGTTTGATTCAACCAGTTTCTGAACCACAGAAGATGACATGTACATATGAAAGGGTTTCGTCCAAGATATAGTGTTTTAAGACGCTGCATAGAATCTGTGGAAAATGATGTTTCATTGACGACGGTAATCAAATTCGTGTCCAGAAATAATTTCTCTAGGTTTCGTGCTCGCGAAAATACTGTTGAATTCCACATTGAGATCCAGTTACTGGACATGAATAGGTTGGTCAGAGCTGGTGAAGTCTCAAAAACATTAGCAGGTATATTCCGAAGCCGTGTGTCCTGCAAGTAAAGGTTTTTCAGCTTCTTGAGTGGCCTGAATAATTCGGCAAATTGAGCATCACCAACGTGGTACATATTATTCCCGTCCAGGGTCAGTGTTTCCAAGTTTGGACTGCCTGAAAATATATCCCAGATAGGAAGCTTGTCAAGGCGATTCTGAGACAAATTAATGTAACGAAGGGACGAGCTGTTAAAAGTATATCTTGAAATGTCTCCAATTTTACTGTGCTGAAAGCTGATTGTTTTCAACACCGACATTTCTATCAACAAGTTATCCTGGAGGTTATTGATGTTTGTGAATATCAAGCTGAGTACAGTTAACGATTTCAGACCTTCAAAATTTGATCTTCGTATATCCACCAATTCGGTATTATGGTTCAAATCTAATTTTGTAAGTTTTGGGCAAAGACTGTTTCCATGTGTGTCCGAAAATGCGGGTACTTTTACCAACTGATTAAAACTAAGACCCAAATACCGGAGCGACGTAAAGTTCACAAGTTCGATAAAGTTGAGAGCATTGTAGTCTAATAGCAGAGACTGCAGTTTCGACACCAGATTTAAATGTCCTGGAAAAGCGTGTAATCTGTTATGCGTCATCTGGAGCTTCGTTATGGATGTTTTGGCCAGGCATTCGAGGAAATCTGGAGGTAAAGTCGTCAGAGATATTCCGTCCAATTTAAGCCGGGTAACGTTAACGATTGGCAAGTTGCAAATGATTTTCCGAAGCTCTTCTGATGGAATGGTATTATAGCTGAGAGATAACGTTGAACGTTTTTCAAATAACAACCTTTGAAAGGCATCCCGGGACAGATTTCTCAGGCCACAGTTAGTAAGTCTCAGATAGCCCAGTCTAATATTTGTCAGATTTGCGAACGTATTGATGTTGATATTGTTCAGATACGCCTGGTCCATAGAGAGATACGTTGCTCTGGATGGCACTGGAATGTAAGTGATATTGTTCCCGCAAAAAACTTTGACACTTCCTGATTCGCCGATGTTGCAGTGGCAGTACATAGGCTCTGGGCACTGCGCATGCCCCGTAACATTCAGATTGCTGACAGACGCATTCCGCTTTATGGCACAGGAAACTGTAGGACTCAGCAGTATCAGGTGTAAGACCGCAACCAATCGCGAACGATAACACGGCAGTATGGATGGCAGAGCTATGATGATAACTGGATGGTTATTGGACCTCAGATTAATTAGTCAGTGTGAGTTTTCTTGTCCAGGCTTTTGATTCAATTGACTTGTCGAACCTGAAATTGAAACGAAAGCAAACTATTTATATTTGAACGGAATAGTCGGTATAACGTCTCGGTACAACTATGAGGCTATTCCCTCCAGAATCTAACCCCGAACTCATCCCCCCAAATCAACATAGGTACCAATGACAAATGTGAGTTCTTCCATATTTGTACACAAGCCAACGAAAATGTCGGATTCCATTTTGAAAATTTGAACTGACGAATTCAGAGCATTTAAACTGGAATTTATCCCTTAACCCCACCTGTGGGGTGGGGGGAAAAATGCCCCCTTACCAAACTTTCTGTGCTATCTCGGGAACGACAAAAAAAAATGGATAGTTGAAACTCCGTGACTTTATAGTTCATTATATTGGGGTCGTTTTGAGCCAATTTGCATAACCCCCCGAGCAGAGGATCGGAAAATTCAAGTTGGCGGCGAAGTGGGGTACCAGAAAAGTGATGTTTCATGTTTCTTCCAAATTTCTAATTTTCCGCGATGAAAAGTGAGCAAAAACTATTTTATTTCACATCACATTAATATTTACTAATTTATTATGCAGTTTTTGCGGGGAAATCGCATAAATAAAAAAATCGGAAAATCTGACAGAAAAATCGGCCAAAAAATGCTGTTTTTGAAAATGACGTCACTGTGACGTCATCCAAGCGGTCATCTTGGATTTTTGTTTACTTTTTCCGGTAGAGCTTGACCCAAGGGTATATTGTGGTAAGTTTCAGTCCCCTAGCTCAAGGGGTAAGAAAAATAATTAAGGGGATCATTTCGGCCATATACAATGTATACTAACTTCTCTTTTTGGAATCGATCTAGTTTTACAATTTGCGATATCAAGCAGCTGTGATAAACAATCAAACGGGGAATATTTGTGCAAGAGGTTGGAAAGGGTAAAGAGGAACATTTGTTATAGCAAGCCTGAAATACGACATTCAATCTTCAGTCCTTGCCCATAAAGTCCATAACAGAATTGTTCGCGACAATAATCGAAAGAGCCATTTCGCTAGTTAAGGTTATGGTACCAATTCCGAATCTGTATAAAAAAAAATAATAATGAAAACTTAAGATGCGGTCAACGGCTTTCAACTGCGAGAAATATCAGAATAAATAACAGCGGATGATGCGAACATAGTCCCCTGGGAAATTGATGGGATATGAAAGAGGTGGGGAAAATTGACTACTGGTGATTAAAAAGCAAACATATGACTCCACAGGCAAGCCTCTCCGGCACCTCTCATTCAGACTAGAATACGGAGGATCCTAGGAGGTAGCCTTGACATCTCAGTCTCGTATTATCGCATCTGTTCGCGTGGAAACTATGCTGCAACCACACGGCCCCTAACACCGGCTTAAATGGAATTGGAGATACTAGCTCGGTTTAATATGCTCATATGTTCCCCTGGAGGAAGTGTTGGCCCTGTGTATTATAACCAATTACAACGCATATAAGGGAAGTGGGAAGAGGTGCCGACATACTGACAGAGCAATCTGACGATTCGTGATATGTGTTGTATTTCAGGTACGCTTTTATGGTACCTGTTCTTGTGGCAACTTGGATGACATGACCACACGGCCCCTAGCAATGGCATAAGCGGTATTAGATACAAATCTAGAGAGCTATGATGGAAATGCTCTGACAACTCGTATAAGACATGCTGTGAGAGGAGAGTGGGAACATATCCTGAGCAGTCTCACAGCCTCCCCTGAAACCTTTACTACTTTACTACGGAAAAGGATATAAAAGGGGGAAGAGATGTGGTTTTTAGAACTGGAGTCTATCAAAACAATCTTAAAAAGTGATGGAATCTTACCAACAAGATGCAATTTTCCCTCCAATGTATTCTCTTTCGCTTTCCATACGTTCCTGTTACGATTTGCATGAGCTTCAGACAATAATATTTTTCCCCGCCATAATGATGGCGAATCTCAAACGTTGAACTATTAAAGGATGTCTAACTTCACACATCTTAATTATCTGTCGTTCCTCATAGTATTATCACCCATAATCCTTCTCCTGGTCCGTCTGTTTTTTTCAGGAGATGAGCGAAGATAGACGACAGCTAATCATGTTCATTTCAAACGCCTTATAAATGAGGGCTTCATAGAACCATAGTGTTATACTGGCCTCGTTCTGTGGGGTGGGGGGCAAAATGCCCCCTTACCAAACTTTCTGTGCTATCTCGGGAACGACAAAAAAAAATATATAGCTGAAACTCCGTGACTTTATAGTTCATTATATTGGGGTCGTTTTGAGCCAATTTGCATAACCCCCCGAGCAGAGGATCGGAAAATTCAAGTTGGCGGCGAAGTGGGGTACCAGAAAAGTGATGTTTCATGTTTCTTCCAAATTTCTAATTTTCCGCGATGAAAAGTGAGCAAAAAATATTTTATTTCACATCACATTAATATTTACTAATTTATCATGCAGTTTTTGCGGGGAAATCGCATAAATAAAAAATTCGGAAAATCTGACAGAAAAATCGGCCAAAAAATGCTGTTTTTGAAAATGACGTCACTGTGACGTCATCCAAGCGGTCATCTTGGATTTTTGTTTACTTTTTCCGGTAGAGCTTGACCCAAGGGTATATTGTGGTAAGTTTCAGTCCCCTAGCTCAAGGGGTAAGAAAAATAATTAAGGGGATCATTTCGGCCATATACAATGTATACTAACTTCTCTTTTTGGAATCGATCTAGTTTTACAATTTGCGATATCAAGCAGCTGTGATAAACATTCAAACGGGGAATATTTGTGCAAGAGGTTGGAAAGGGTAAAGAGGAACATTTGTTATAGCAAGCCTGAAATACGACATTCAATCTTCAGTCCTTGCCCATAAAGTCCATAACAGAACTGTTCGCGACAATAATCGAAAGAGCCATTTCGCTAGTTAAGGTTATGGTACCAATTCCGAATCTGTATAAAAAAAAATAATAATGAAAACTTAAGATGCGGTCAACGGCTTTCAACTGCGAGAAATATCAGAATAAATAACAGCGGATGATGCGAACATAGTCCCCTGGGAAATTGATGGGATATGAAAGAGGTGGGGAAAATTGACTACTGGTGATTAAAAAGCAAACATATGACTCCACAGGCAAGCCTCTCCGGCACCTCTCATTCAGACTAGAATACGGAGGATCCTAGGAGGTAGCCTTGACATCTCAGTCTCGTATTATCGCATCTGTTCGCGTGGAAACTATGCTGCAACCACACGGCCCCTAACACCGGCTTAAATGGAATTGGAGATACTAGCTCGGTTTAATATGCTCATATGTTCCCCTGGAGGAAGTGTTGGCCCTGTGTATTATAACCAATTACAACGCATATAAAGGAAGTGGGAAGAGGTGCCGACATACTGACAGAGCAATCTGACGATTCGTGATATGTGTTGTATTTCAGGTACGCTTTTATTGTACCTGTTCTTGTGGCAACTTGGATGGCATGACCACACGGCCCCTAGCAATGGCATAAGCGGTATTAGATACAAATCTAGAGAGCTATGATGGAAATGCTCTGACAACTCGTATAAGACATGCTGTGAGAGGAGAGGGGGAACATATCCTGAGCAGTCTCACAGCCTCCCCTGAAACCTTTACTACTTTACTACGGAAAAGGATATAAAAGGGGAAAGAGATGTGGTTTTTAGAACTGGAGTCTATCAAAACAATCTTAAAAAGTGATGGAATCTTACCAACAAGATGCAATTTTCCCTCCAATGTATTCTCTTTCGCTTTCCATACGTTCCTGTAACGATCTGCATGAGCTTCAGACAATAATATTTTCCCCCGCCATAATGATGGCGAATCTCAAACGTTGAACTATTAAAGGATGTCTAACTTCACACATCTTAATTATCTGTCGTTCCTCATAGTATTATCACCCATAATCCTTCTCCTGGTCCGTCTGTTTTTTTCAGGAGATGAGCGAAGATAGACGACAGCTAATCATGTTCATTTCAAACGCCTTATAAATGAGGGCTTCATAGAACCATAGTGTTATACTGGCCTCGTTCTCACAAACTAGTTTCAGTTTTGACAGCTCCCAGTCACACAACAGGGCTATTGTTCTGTCAGCAGGAAAAATGTGTCATTATGAAATATTATCTAACAATTATGAAGGAACATTTAACCACAACAGGAAGTGTGTGCCTTATCTTATTTCCTGCTTGACGGAAAATACTACACTCACGAAAGGATTTGATGAACATATTGTGTTCGATAAATTGCTGCTATGATGATCCGCCATTCGAGAACAATAACTAACAGTTCAAATACATGTACGTTACCCAGCCCCGTGTCAAGTTCGAAATTATGATTTTTTTGCTGTTTTTATTTTTTATTTTGCGTATACATTTTTGAGGAGAATTCTCAAAACCGTTATATCTATAGCGATTTATGCAAGGTGGATCTCAACATATCCTCTATTTTGTGTATAACGATATAAGGATTTAAAATTAACGTTAATTATGGGAAAGAAATGATACGTGCACGATATGATAAAAACTCCACTTTATCAGAAGAAATATACATGTATGCGCATGAGCCAGAGTTTGTCACTAGATTGACCGCACTTCGGTGGCCTAACGGTTAGAGCGTCGGCCTCGTAAGCGGCAATACTGGGTCCAATCCCAGGGAGGATCATACCGAAGACTTGAAAAATGTAACTCGTTGCTTCCTCGCTTACGCTCAGCATTAAGAGGATAGAACAAGGACTGGTTCGCTCGGTGTCAGTATAATGTGACGGAGCGGGGTGTCATGTCTGCCTACGGCATGATATTTCAGTAGGACAGCACTATAAAATGGCAGTATTAGATATGCTCTGTTACAAATAGGTACCCCGCCCCTCCCTTCCCAACCCTTCCCCGTCGTGATATGGTTGAACAAATGTTGAAAGCGACGTTAAACCATATTCACTCACTCACTCAATTGTCACTAGACAATGCATGTTAAACGTAGGTAAATTATAATCAGCTGTTGTACAGGAAAAGAAAACAGTTTATATACACCGATACCAGAAAATTGAAAATGGAAGTAGAGTTAAGAGCTACCACTCACTCATTCAAGATCAAGTTGATTCGATATGTTTGCTCTGCTGAACACCATGATCTTAAGAAGGAAATACCAGCAAAGTATGAACACAGCACAAGGTCTTATCACTGTAAGCATAATGGCGTTTACCCAGAGTTACTCTAACATATTTTAAGGAATACATGAAAGAGAGAACCCGCTAGCAGTACTTCCAGAATGCGGCGTAGGTGTGAAATGATCAGTGGTATAAAGTAATGCTACAAACAACAAATCACATGCCCGCCGACATAATCACCAAACATGTAGTTTACCTTATTGTTTAGAGTAAATAAAGCCTTTTTCGGGAGACACACGGGCAGGTGCAAAATGGTCAATGCATTTGACCATTCCGGTGCATGTGTGCAAAAAACCGAATAAAGAACACAAGAAGATATAAGTTATATATGATAGATAGATAGATAGATAGTTGTATTGCACTTTTATGCCCGAAGGCTAACGGCATCCGCCACTACATAATAAGAGCACATGCAAATATCACTAAAAAGCACATTTTCCTTACTGAAGACAAAAACCATAAAAGTATACATGCTACAGTATCCATATTAATCAAGACCAATATAACTCATCGCGGGCCTCCAGTCTGTAGGTTACAGCGGCAGTGGTGATAATATAATGCATGAGAAATTAGCAAAGTGAAATCATATTATAATGTGTTACTCATAGCTTCACATTTGTGAATATATTCCGCCACAGCGTTTATCGCAGTTTGCACAGGACAGGTCATAATAAGGTTTAATACGCCAATATTAGCATTAAAACTGACAAGTGGGAAAATAGGTC
Organism: Hanleya hanleyi; assembly: GCA_036873755.1. Lineage (NCBI taxonomy): Eukaryota > Metazoa > Mollusca > Polyplacophora > Lepidopleurida > Hanleyidae > Hanleya > Hanleya hanleyi. The sequence continues at coordinate 22,805 of JAVTVY010030792.1, forward strand.
TTATTGTATTAAACAGTGACGGTCGCTCTGACTGAAATCTGGTGCACTCTAGTAGGAAGTGTGTCTCATCATCAAGACGATTTAAATTCTATCCTCAACTGGAAGTCCACAATATCTTCCTCTTTCAATTTGTAAATTGTGGGCACTGATTCGAAACCTGAACATTGAAGCACGGTGACTTCTGTTAGGTATATCTATTGCTGGTTTTTCAACTATAAACTCTGATTTAAACGACCGGTATGTTCTTAATTTGCTAACTTCAGAAACCTTTTCTTTCCAAATATTGCTATATTTAGCCCAGAGTACCTTCTTGATATGCCTTAATAAAGACTTTGGGGTTTTACAACTTTGATTTTCCCATACATGGCCACATCCTGGGGCAGATAACATTTTTCGCAAAAATGATACAGTTCTGTGTATTTGATAATCTATTGGCCTCAATCTGTTCCATATATGCTCTATACAGTAACGAGTTTGGATCTGATGACAAGATATGAGTGTAAAATTGTATACACTTCAGAATGCCATAAGTTTGACAGGTACTCTACCAAGTTCTCTAAGTACAGCTAAATTTACTGCTCTAGAATGTACACCCAACATTTGTTTACATAACTTTATATGAACAGATTCAGTTTCATTGTTCTTACAGAGAATAGGCTGTATTACATCAGTGTGTTGTTGTCTGTTGACATATCCAATCCACACTTCTGATCACCATAGAGGAGAATGGGCTGTACGCAACTGTCAAATAATTTACATGCCAGGTTAATTTTTAGTTCTTTGGGATTAATGGCATTCTTTAGTGCAAATATTGCCTTCTTGGCCCTACAGGCCAGGTTATCAATTGCCTGATTGAATAGGCCATTGCTATGTAACAGGACACCAAGGTATTTATAACTCTGCACACATTCAATTGGACCATGGAGTTAAATATAGAAAATGTTAATCGCTAGTGTGATCGGAATCACTCTATTCTTGTGTTATAACGAGAAATGACTTTTTTAATGGGACACCTGGCGTTCTAATTCCTAGCATCTGGCTTAAAAAGAATTTTCATGGCCTGGAATCATATATGTTTTTAACATCTTCTTGGCTGAAATTTCACTTACAGCGTTTGAATGTCACAAAAGGAATCAAAAGTATATCATGGTTCCATTTCACTCTATTATGTTATTCATAACTTTTCGAACATAATTTATGCGAAGTTTCTCCTGTACTTCATAGTAGGGTCATTTTGTTGGTATTCGTGACCATTTTGTTCCTACCTTTTTTTCTTGATAGATTTGACAACCGGGACCATTTTAGAGGAAAATGAGCTCCTATGCACCTCTGAAAAGTGACGGCTAACTCGGCTAGACCGCAATATTCAAAATGGCCACTATCCGCCATCTTGAAAAACATAAAATGCAATATCTCTGGCTCCAGATGAGCTGGAAGGACGACTGAGGTGTCATTTTCCACTAATTCTGGCATTACAAATCCACTGGAATGGTTATTGTACAGTTTCGGGATCATCCTGACCTCTAAATCCAAGATGGCCGTGGTCCATCATCTTGAAAAACATAGAATATAATATCTTTGGCACCAGATGAGCTAGAAGGACGAATGAGGTGTCATTTTCCACTAATTATGGCACTACAAATCCACTGTAATGGTTATTGGAGAATTTCAGGGTCATCCTGACCTCTAACTCCAAGATGGCCGTGGTGCGCCATCTTGAAAAATGTCAAATTGTAATATCTCTGGCACCAGATGAGCTAGATGAGCATGTGAGGTGTTGTTTTCCACTAATTCTAGCATGATAAAACCATTGGAATGGTTATTTCAGAGTTTCAGGGTCATCATGACCTCTCAGTCCAAGATGATGCCATTTTTTTTAGTAAATAACGTTCTTGAAATCTTTGTTTTCAATATAATTTATGGACACAGGTAGTCAAATCAATCAAAGAATTAAAACAGTGCTCACTGATTCGAGGAAAATGATTTACATTTTCAAGTATGATACGGCGAAATGGTAAAAAAAATCATGATTTATATTTAATATTACATTTTATACTGCTTCAGGTGCATCTGATGTCCATCTAATGAAAATCGCTGATTTCAGAAGTGACCAAAATAATGGATAAAAGAAGAGCCAGTGAGGAGTTACAACACAAGGCAGGAAATGAATATGAGTGCATTTTACTCTGTAGTAATCCGTGTACTGCAGATGACAGTTTGGATAACATTACACCTATCAAATGGGACTCCATCCAAAGCAAGTCTTTACAATGGAAAGGATTTGATAAGTTTCAACATGTACATGGAAATGTTGATTGGGAGAAGGGACCAAAAGGTCACCACATGCATAGCTCTTGCTACACGACGTTGTCCAGTACACACAGGCTCTCGCAAGCCGAAAGAGGCTTGTGGTCGCTGGCATACTTGCGCCAGCACCCGCGATGGTAGCGGATTTCCATACCAAATGCTGTTCCACTATCTGGGATGGATGCAATCAGTGTGTCAAGTCTCTCTCTCATAACCTCATCTTCCAGACGGACAGTGTGTAACTTGAATTTAGTCCAGGCGTCTACTGTTGATAGGATTAAAATCCGTTTGTCACGATCACTACTCTTGTATGTCCCTCTCATGCGCCACACACACAGCGCCTTATCGTGAAGGACACCCGTGCTGGAGCGGAGCATTTTACGTGCACTGGCCTCAGGGGAAGGTTCTTGTTGATCTGATGCTTCATCTCGTTCAAGACTTTCCTCAGATTTGTGTTTGCGTTTTTCGGCTTGCGAGAGCCTGTGTTTACTGGTCAACGTCGTGTATTAAGAGCTATGCATGTGTTGACCTTTTGGTCCCTTCTCCCAATCAACATTTCCATGTACATGTTGAAACTTATCAAGTCCGTTCCATTGTAAAGACTTGCTTTGGATGGAGTTCCACTTGATAGGTGTAATGTTATCCAAATTGTCATCTGCAGTACATGGCTTACTACAGAGTAAAATGCACTCATATTCATTTCCTGCCTTGTTTTGTAACTCCTCACTGTCTCTTCTATTATCCATTATTTTGGTCACTTCTGAAATCAGCGATTTTCATTAGATGGACATCAGATGCACCTGAAGCAGTATAAAATGTAATATTAAATATAAATCATGATTTGTTTTACCATTTCGCCGTATCATACTTGAAAATGCAAATAATTTTTCTCGAATCTGTGAACACTGTTTTAATTCTTTGATTGACTTGACTACCTGTGTTCATAAATTATATCTAAAACTGTTTTCTTTGATAGCCATTTAAAAGTCGGAGTATATAACACAATGCTATTCTATGGAGAACAACTTCTTTATTGCAGTGGAGCTGACGTTTCGTTGGAGAGTCTTCCAACTTTTTCAAAGCTAATTCAAAGCCATTAGCTTTGAAAAAGTTGGAAGTATCCCCAACGAAACGTCAGCTCCACAGCAATAAAGAAGTTGTTATCCATAGAATAGCACTGTGTTATATATAGAAAACAAAAATTTCAAGAACGTTATTTACTAAATAAATGGCATTATCTTAGACTGAGAGGTCATGATAACCATTCCAATGGTTTTATCATGCTAGAATTAGTGGAAAACAACACCTCACATGCTCATCTAGTTCATCTGGTGCCAGAGATATTACAATTTGACATTTTTCAAGATGGCGCACCACGGCCATCTTGGATTTAGAGGCCACGATGATCCTGAAACTCTCCAATAACCATTACAGTGGATTTGTAGTGCCATAATTAGTGGAAAATGACACCTCATTCGTCCTTCTAGCTCATCTGGTGTCAAAGATATTATATTTTATGTTTTTCAAGATGGTGGACCACGGCCATCTTGGATTTAGAGGTCAGGATGATCCCGAAACTCTACAATAACCATTCCAGTGGATTTGTAATGCCAGAATTAGTGGAAAATGACACCTCAGTCGTCCTTCCAGCTCATGTGGTGCCAGAGATATTGCATTTTATGTTTTTCAAGATGGCGGATAGCGGCCATTTTGAATATTGCGCTCTAGCCGAGTTAGCCATCACTTTTCAGAGGTGCATAGGAGCTCATTTTCCTCTAAAATGGCCCCGGTTGTCAAATCCATCAAGAAAAAAGGGTAGGAACAAAATGGTCACGAATACCAACAAAATGACCCTACTATGATTAGCATTTTGTCGATCAACATTTCGACATGCATTTATTCATGTCATCGAGATGGTGGTTTACAACCATAGTGATCCATGTAAAACCACCATTCCTGATGATGAGATGAATAAATATTTGTGCAAACATTAAGCTAAAAATTGCTTCTCGCTTCATTTCCGGAGTCGCTCAGATCTTCACCTGTATATTATATCTAATATCTCATATCTAACAACCTATTTAATGTCCGGCTTCCATCTAATAATCTATCTAATGTCCGGCTCCTATCTAATAACTTAGAGGTTCTCCAAGTGCAAACTACGAGAACAAGATTTTTAATATATTCATTTCATTGAAACCAATTAACCAAGCATTTGATAGACAAATCGATCATTTTGTCAAAAATAAAATGTAGCTGTTGATTTGCTGGTATGAATCCAACAAACGCAATATCCTCCTCCTCTCTCAACGGAATTATTGAGGCATTGAATCTATTACGGTACACAAGTGCTTGGGTAGACAATTACTTAATTTGGCCGAAGTTCATGATGAATAACAAAATATAATGGGAGGGAGGTCAGCTTGAAACTATTTATGTGTCTGCTCGGGCGAGTGGTTCGCCAAGTGCAGAAACCAGTCTTTGCCAAAAGATGTCCTGGCCAAGTTTGTAGTCTGACCAGTCAATGTAGACCGTGTCGCGCATTAATATCATCAGTCGCCTGTTCAAGTTTTCCGGTCTGATTTCACCCACTTTGACGAGAATCAGGATATCCCTCCGCTCATCCAGAAGTTTATTTTGAGCCATCGTCAACTCCCACTTACACCACTCACTCTTGGCGAAATTGTCCGACAAAACCACGATCACTTTTCTGCTAGATTCCATATGTTCTATAACATTGTCAACGATAAATCGTCCCGGAATGAAATCTCTGTCATACAGGCTCAGTCTATAACCTTCCTGATCTTCTACTCGGGGTAAAAGTTCCTCAATCACCCAGTCGCTGTCTACTGAACTATACACTATGAAAGCGTCATAGCAGTAATCGTTTACGTCATCGAGTTTTGCGTACTGTTTCCTCCTTGCCCGAATAAGGAAGAACATATATCGGATATGCTTTCTGTATTTGACAATGATGATTATGGCCACAATGATAACGACAGCAGAACTTACAAGAGACGCACTTAATACAACATACAAATTTAATAGTGTACATCCGTCTATTGTTGGTCTGAAGTCCAACAGCGATTTACCTCTCCAATTGCACGGAGAGTTGCATTTATAGTCTAAACGGTTTTGAAGACCGACAATGGTGATGTCTGTTTCATTCAACCAGTTTCTGAACCATAGAAGATGGCATGTACATATGAAAGGGTTTCGTGCAAGATTCAATGTTTTCAGATGCTGCATATAATCTGTGGAAAATGATGTTTCATTGACGACAGTAATCAAATTCGTGTCCAGAAATAATTTCTCTATGTGTCGCGCTCCGGAAAATACTGTTGAATTCCATTGTGAGATCAGGTTGCCGGACATGAATAGGTTGGTCAACGCTGGTAAAGTCTCAAAAACATTACCAGGTATATTCCGAAGAAGTGTGTCCTGTAAGTAAAGGGTTTTCAGCTTCTTGAGGGGCCTGAATAATTTCACAAATTGAGCATCACGAACGAAGTACAAATTATTCCCGTCTAGGTTCAGTGTTTCCAAGTTTAGACAACCTGAAAATATATCCCAGATTGGAAGCTTGTCAAGGCGATTCTGAGACAAACCAATGTAACGAAGGGACGAGCTGTTAAAAGTATGTCTTGAAATGTCTCCAATTTTACTGTGCTGAAAGTTGATTGTTTTCAACACCGACATTTCTATCAACAAGTTATCCTGGAGGTTATTGATGTTCGTGAACATCAAGCTGAGTACAGTTAACGATTTCAAACCTTTAAAATTTGTTCTCCGTATATCCACCAAGTCGGTATTATGGTTCAAACCTAATTTCGTAAGTTTTGGGCAAAGACTGTTTCCATGCGTGTCCGTAAATGCGGGTACTTTTACCAACTGATTAAAACTAAGACCCAAACGCCAGAGCGACGTAAAGTTCACAAGTTCGATAGATTTGAGAGCATTGTAGTCCAATAGCAGAGACTGCAATTTCGACACCGGATTGAATTGTCCTGGGAAACTATATAATCTATTATGCGTGAGCCTGAGATCTGTTATGGATGTTTTGGCAAGGCATTCGAAGAAACCTGGCGGTAAGGTCGTCAGAGACATCCCATCCAATCTAAGATTGGTAACGTTAACGATCGGCAAGTTACAAATGATTTCCTGAAGCTCTTCTGATGAAATAGTATTATAGCTGAGAGATAACGTTGAGAATTTTTGAAATAGTACCTTCTGAAAGGCATCGTTGGACAGAGTTCTCAGGCCACAGTTAGTAAGCCCCAGATATCTAAGTGTGATATTTGTCAGATTCGAAAAAGTAGCGATGTTGATATGTTTCAGATACGCCTGGTCCATAGAGAGATATGTTGTGATTGATGGAACCACCGGTATGTACGTAATGTTGTTCCCACAAAACACTTTTCCCTGTCCTCTGTCAGCGCCAGTACAGTGGCAGTATGTAGGCTCTGGGCACTGCGCATGTCCGGTAAATTTCTGATTCCATTGCGCATGTCCAGTAAGGTTCTGATTCCGGAGAGACGCATGCTGCTTACTGGCACAGGAAATTGTTTGGCTCATCAGCATGAGATGTAGGACTACAACTAATCTCGGAAGAAAATATGATAGTAAGGATGGCAGACTCATAACGATAATGGAACGGCTGCTGGACCTCGAGCTAACTCAACGGGTTTTCTTGCCCAGCGTCATGAGTTCGACTTGTCAAACCTGAAACAAATGAACGAGAATTATTGGTAAATACTCATCAGATACGATAATCGCACAGGCCCGCAAAACAAGAGTTTCTAGGAACAGTTAGATTATGGCGGGCTTCGTTCTCAATTCTGATTGGTCAGTCACGACACGCCTTCGGCAAGAGAAGTCACGCACTGATCAGCTGTCACGACTGACCAATCAGAATTGAGAACGAAGCCCGCCATAATCTAACTGTTCCTAGATGGACGGGCAGTTACGTTGGATTTTGAATCGCCCGGCAAAGGTAAGAAAATGCACAAATTTACTAATTTGACGACGGGAATATATAAAGTGATACTTGTAGAATTTGCTGATGTATTTTGTTTGGCGGTAAACCGTTTATTTCTCGATTCACACAACGTCCGTTTCACACCTTTATGTGGATTTATATAAAGCATGGGGTTATATATAGAGACCCCATATTTCGACATATCACCCTAATACCACCGCCCACACCCCGCAAAACTCTTGTTTTGCGGGCCCGTGGATAATCGGTAGGCACGAATTTATTCATAAGTAGTCAAAACAATCTAAGTAAACCAAGATGGTATACCAGGGAAATCCCATCTACATGTGACGCTGTGACGAATTCGTGCTAAAGTTTTACCGATATTCTACGAGATTCCATAATACGCATCTTCATTACATTCAGCCAATTTCTACGTTCCCACTTCGAACCTGCCTTGATTAATCTGACACCTTCAGTGTTCAAAGTTGGAGGTGTAAATTTCACCTAAGAACGACAGACGAACCAATCAGAACGTACACGGCGATTGTGAGTAGAGTGACATCATCCTCAATCAGGGGCGTCCTTCCTCGTAATATGGTGTTTTTTATTTGAACGTTGAAGGGGGCCAGATATATCAAGGGAAGTTCGAAGTGGGAACGTAGAAATTGGCTTGATAATATGAAGATGATATTACGCCAATGACAACAAACTCTGCCCTTTCAATTTTATAGTTATTGATGTTCAGTTCATGGATACGAACAACTTTATACCGGTCGGTATTGTATCATTTTCTGTCGTGTGACAAATGCAGGCTTTTCGGGGAGAGTAAATCCTTTGAAGTTTGCGTTTACCACGCACGATGTCTAGACATGATGTCTTATTTGGATACTGTTTCTCTTTTCCGTTCACAATGTTGGTCCACGTGCTCTTGTGTGTAATCGCAAAGGGTGGCATCTAAATTTGTTTCACCCAGCTAGCAACCTGAGCAAAACAGATGCAGTTTGAATTTCGCACAGGATTTATATAGCGCTGATATAAATTTCTGTGATATTAAAGCTGAGTTCACTGAGATTTTAGCCGAAATAACGTCACGGTAAAAGAACGACACTGTTGCCCGAATGAAACGTTACGGTTGGGGCCCTCCGCGACCGAGTGCTCTATTGTGTTTCGCTGGTGACTGAGTCCATCTGGTCCATGTGGGAAAGTTTGTCAGTTACTTGCCGACGGACGGTGGTTCTCTTCGGGAACTCCGGCTTCCTCCACCAAACAAACTGGCTGTCACTATATGAGTGAAACAACCATGAATGTGACATTAAGCCCCCCCCCCCCCGAAATTGTGCACTTTTGGTTACAAGCACGACATTTGGCACACAGCTATTTCGAATTGTGCTCTTCCATTTAAGTTCGGAACACAACCTCTCTATCCTCATTGCCGCAAACCAGAGCTTCAAATCCGACAATCAATAATCAACCGTCGTCCATAAAACAATTTCCGCGTCGATGATCGATATACCTATCTCGTATGACAGTTAGCACCAATTCCAAATGTGTTTAAAATAATAAAATAATAAGTTTTCGAATGGTCTCATGGCTTCCTAAAGGCACCCGTAAACTCCCGGCTCCAATACTACAGGATCGAATCTCTGGCTTGGCAGGATGAAGATAAAGGAAAACTGTTGACAGTATCAGCGAATATACCCCGTTATCACATGATTCCAGTTGCCGAATTCTTTGTCAAGGTAACGTGAATCGGGAAGGAAAAGAAATCCTCAAAATTGAAGACCCTGGTTTATGAGGATGAGGGCAGATTGATAAATTCTCTACTTCTATTGGTCAGTTTCTTCAATATCTGTCACTATTCCATTCGGGAGTGAGTGAGAGAATATGGTTTAAGGTCGCTTTCAACTATATTTCAGTCATATCACGACGTTTGGGTCCTATTTCTTTTCACACCCGGGAACCCCACGGGTGCCCCAGTTATTCGCCTCTTACGACAGGCTATCTATCTGGGGTGTGCACGACGACATCCCAATCAACCCTGGGGGCCCCAGGGGGCTTGTTGTCAAGGTCAATTCGAAGATGCTCGATGCGTCAAAAGAGAAACCCTAGCGGAAAAGTGCCCTGGTTCGAGAGGATGAGGTCAAATGGAATAATTGTTCTGCCCAGTATCTCCTGATATATCTAATTATTCCATTATCAGAACTAATTATTAACGTATCTGAAAGGATTTTTTTGCGACATCCAGACGCAAATCCGTGAATAATTTAACCGAGATATGAAGCGGGATGGCACATTACCACGAGCCGCCTCCTGTCCCCAGCTGTTTCTACGGGAAAATAGATGGGGACAGATGAGACTTCTACATCTGGCGCATATAAAAACAATATTGGGAAGTGATCAATCTTAATAAATTGATTATCAATGCTCCCCAATCGTACATGTCGCTATATAGGATCTTACGTATTTCAATTGAATTTGGTGTTCTGAGCGCCGATACCATGAATATTTAATAGCATTAGGACATCATGGTTGCATCTGGGTTAATCCACTTGCAGTCGGGGAGGGGAGATAGGGTCACCGCGTCCATTTACCCCAATGTTTACACCAAAGACCAGTCCATCTATCTATCCCGTATTGTGGTGCCTTAGTGTCGGGACCGCGGCAACATGAAAAGACACCCCCCCCCCCCAACAGCGCCGCGTCCAAGTCAGCTGATTCAACCAAAAATTCTCTATCATCAATGTTCCCTTCAAAGCACTATGAAGCGTTCTCAGGATTGGTTGACACTCGAGTTACTGCAAGCCTGTTAGACATATTCAAATGGAGAAGCAGATAGGATTTAATTTTAATTGTATTGGAGAAGTCATATAAGCTTACCATCAACAATACACACTTAGTACCATTTTTCCATCGAGGATTGCAGTATTCAGGAGCTTCAGGAAATATCCTTGCAGCATAACGATGAGCTCTACTCGGTTTCATCTCGGACCATTGGACTGTTACACGATTCTGGTCTGTGAACTTTCCTGGTGTCGAAATTCACCCACCTTGTTTAACTTCAATACCTCATAGATCTATCAACCGTCACACATTTCTACAGTTTCTTCCCGAGATACGCGGAAATAGTCGACATCTGCTCCCATGCATTTCTATTACTATAGCATGAGCGACAATCGCAGGGTGGGACGGACCACTCCACTTTCATTTTCGCAATCACAGATGAAAATAAACTACTATCAAAATGAATCATAACTCGGTGTCACACTATACAGGTCTGTTGTTCCGCCTGACCGGCAATGCGAAGTGTGATAGCGTTGTGATCCTGTTTCTTGCTTGTGACAGAAATAGAACAACATATAATTAGATGAGCAGCAAAGGCGGATCTAAGGGGAGGTCAGGGGTCCCGACCTGACCCCATGAAACCTGCAAAAGACAAATTTTTTCGGATGGATCAGCGAACCATGGGATTCCATGTAGAAATAATGTCTTACAATGATAAAATAAAGGAATGTGGATTATGTAATTAGAGTATTTATATGTGTGTTAAACAGACCATCATCTATGCATGTGGTTTGTGAGCGTACTATTTATTTAAGTTGGAGTTTCAATATGTACATGTATCTAAAATTTAACATTACTGCCGCGAGCGCACCACGTGTCGTGGTGAGCTATAGGTCTCTTTAATATGTGTTCAACCAGAAAGTCAAATTGAATCAGGCATAAGGTGTGATATTTTTCAATATCGATGCGTGCTTATGCGAAACAAAAGTGAAAATATAACCATAAATCTACATATATTATCTTCAGATTTATTTCCGGGAAAACGCTTAAAATGCATCTCCGGCGATCTACGACCTCGGAGCTTCCGAGGCCTAGGCGGCCCCTGAACTTTTGCCCGTTGGGCTGCGAAGATAAGTTTATTTTAGGTGTGTGTAAATGAATTGTGTCCGTATCAGTTACTTTTTAATGTTCCATGACGTAACGGTCATCGTTTTGTATATGTTAAATATAGGGATACCGGTAACTATAGAAAGTACACTGAAACTAGAAAGTCAAATGAATTCAGGCATGAGATGTGATATAAATGGGAAACAAACGTCAAAATAGAACCTTAAATCTTCATACATTATGCTCAGATTTATTTCCGTGAAAACGGTTAGTACGCATCTTCAGCGACCCAGGCGGCCCCTGGAGCATCGTCTGTTGGGCTGTGAGGATTTCCTTATTTTAGCTTTGAGTAAATGAATCGTATCGGTACGCGTACTGGTTTCTTATATTCCATGATATAAAGTTTGTCGTTTTGTATGTGTTCAATAAACGGCAACTAGAAAGTCAACTGGTTTCAGGAATAAGATGTCTGTTGGGCTGTGATAGTCGACCGCCCTTATGAATTTTCGCTGGATTCACTCTTGAGCAGGCATTGCCTATTTTAATTTATGTACCAGAAATAGTTACCCTGTAATTAATGAGATGCAACATTTGAGACTTGGATATTGGTAGTATTTGAGGTACGGTTACAACAGCACATTCAGAAATGATCTGATGTAACAGTAATTTTCTATCATAACCTTAGATTATTTTCTGATAGAGATCAAAACGTCTCATTTGTTAGATGTCATTTTATCTCTTTATCACCACCCGCTTCAGTTAATATGTTCATTGTCTATTAAACTACGTTGATATCCATTTTACAGGGGTAGTAAGCTCTATTTCGGGGAGCCAACTCAGTAAGAAGAAAAAAACTTATGTAAATTAATTTTTGCAAAAGTGTTGCTAGCTGCATGCACAATATCACACAAAGGGAGATTTGGATTTAAAAAAAAACATGAGCCAAAAGTCGGTCGGCCACATGTTGAAGCAGGCAAATATGCTACATGTCTGTGGAATACCGTACTTTACAACGCAAGGGTCGATGCCCATCTCAAAATTGTTTTTTTTTTCGGATATTTTGGTCAGTTTTGACCAAATTCGGAAAAAATCAATTTTTCAATCTTGACGGTTTATTAATCCACAACACACAGGCTCTAAGACATTATAACATACCCTGGTATATTGTTGAGGGACTACACACAATTGCTGATTAATTATATCATTTAAACATAGAGATATTAAACATAAAAACGCGCTTTTCTTAATTTTGATCTCGATTTAAATCACACTTTGTCAGGTTGTTCTTATAATAGGCAATGATCTTAGCTCACTGAGCAAATTTATCAAAACCGAGGGATCTCTATGCATAACTGAATATACCCATTTTGAATCTGTATACATATCACTAAGATCAAGATTTTATAATCAAATCTGAAATGGCGGCCAATTGAGGTCATCTGAAAATCACACTTTTTCATGTTGTTCGTACAATTCTGCGAATATTAATTTTTGCCCGATTTTTACCCATTTTGGACATTATTTGATCTCAAAAGTGAACCCCAAATTAACCTTAAATACCCACAATCAAGGTGGTATCCCCTCCTACTTTGATCCCTACCACACAAAGAACTAATTCAGCATGGGTACCCATTTGCAAAAAAAAAAAATGCCATCGAAACCTTTTTGAAGCGCTTTTCATGTCTTTGGCCGGCCGTCTGCGATCTCTGGAACGACAAAACATTGACAGCTGTAACTTCGCGACTGCATAGTTTATCATATCTGGTCTTTTATCAACTTACTTGCATAACCTTCAGAGTGGAGCATCATGGAAAATTCAAAATGGCGGACTATGCTGTGGCTCAAAATGTTACGTTTATCATTTTTTTTTGTCTTTTGCGCTTAAAAGTGCCCAAAAGTATCCTAATTCACGCAAGATAATTATTTCCAACTCTTGACTATTTTTGTAGAGAAAATTGCTTAAATATTTTGTTTGAAAAAATCTGACTTAAAAATCGAACAGAATGTGGATATTTAGAACATGACGTCACTGTGACATCATCAAGACGGCCATCTTAAATTGTTTTACACGTTCCGTTAGGGCTTGACCCCAAGATATATTGTTTCAGCCCCCTAGACCAAGCTATTCTTTGGAGATTGATGTGCTAACCATGTTTAACTGTACGTGAAACTGCGTTTTTATCTCCGGATATGATGTAGTTAATAAGACACATTATGTTCAGATTTATATCCGGGAAAACGCTTAGAACGCATCTCAGGCGATCTGAGACCCCGGAGCTTCCGGGGCCTGGGCGGCCCCTAGACCCTCGCTGTGTTGTAGACCCTCGCTGTTGTGCTGTGATAGTCGACCCCGTATGAACTTTCGGTAGATCCGCCCTTGGAAATTGAAAACATCGCACCCCCCATTTTGAAATCCTCGTGACGCCCCTGAAAAGGTACCGGGTGTTGAAGGTCAGTACATGCATTCCTATCATTAGAACGATCCCAGGGTCCATACATGCATTCCTCGTATATATTAATATTAGAAGTCACTGGGTTGACAAGGGACTACTTTATGTCCGCGGAGGCTTTTTCCCGCGACCGCATCACCGCCAGACCGCATCACCGCGGAGGAATACATGCCCCCAAAAGGTCACGTGACCGGAAGTGCCGATATCTGTGACGTTATCGTCCGCTGTGCTGTTCCCCGCTGTGATGTCATCGCTGCGGAGGGAGGGACTCCGCAATGGGAACAGCCACCTGCCCACCTCCCACCGCGCTGTTTGTCAATCGGGGTTTTATATACTACTGGTATTAGATTCAAATATTTCAAGGCGATGATGTAATAGCCCTGTCCAGTCATCTGATGGATAATGAACTACGTGACATGCCAGATAGAAAAAAACGGCCCAAACGACTATATTATTAAAGTTATAGACTTTCAATGCTTGCTCTCAAATCTGAGATAAACCAGCACCGAGTGACGTTCGAAATTGAGCTTTGTTTGCTTTGGGATATTTTGTAGGCATATTAGTGTGGAGATATTAATAGCGGTATATCTGAAATATGATAACCGCTATCATAGCCAATCCAATATTGTCATTATCACCATATGTCGTTGCATGGAAACATGATTTTGGTTGATATTTGAGTGACGAATTCTTAATATACCAAGATATGACACCTTCAGCAAAAATGATATTTCGACGTAATATCATATACGAACGCTCATATATCAGATTGTGTCCCTAGGTCCCTACGCCCTTTGTCACCCCGCTGATTAAAACAGCCAGATTTTCCCCTCTTGGCCGCTAGAGGCGCTTTATCTGTGTCATCCAATCGTTGTGCTGTACGGCTGGTTCGTGTCGGATTCCTTGCACTAACGGTGATTGGAGGATGGTTGGACACGTTGGACAAAAACACGCGATACTGCAGACAAAACACAAGAGTTAATCCGCTGTCTGGATTGTTTAATCGCCTTGACGTTTTTTTAGTACTCTAAGCCGCCAGCTGGCGCCTCTGTTTTGATCGGCGATTGAACTTCTCCGGGGACAGCTGAAACACCATTAAAGAGAGCTTGAAACAGAACAAATTTGTTATAAAACTCTGGATGCTCGAAATTAAAACAGTGTAGAAACATTAAATCTAAATATGGCTGAGAAATTTAGACGGTTATCCCTTTCATTTCAGTCGCTGAAGTAAATAATATGTAAAATGCCGTTTACAAATCGATCACCATTGGTCCTCGGTAATTGGAGGCAGACATCGGACGGTACGAGTCAGCGCGGGAACACGAGGAATAAAGGACATAAGGACACAAGCTGCGGGCTTATATGAGCGTGATACGGTGATAATGAAAACATTGGACTGTTTATGGTATAAGTTATCGTATGTTAGATCTACCGGTATTGAGAATTCACCTAAAAATGTATACGAAAAAAACACACACAAAAAACAGGGGCTGGGTAACGTATTTGAAGTGTTAGTTATTTTTCTCCAATGGCGGACATCATAGCAGCAATTTATCGAACACAATATGTTCATCAAATCCTTTCGTGGCTGTAGTATTTCCGTCAAGCAGGAAATAAGATAACGCCACACACTTCCCATTGTGGTTAAACCGTCCTTCGTAATTGTTAAATAATATTTCATAATGACACAGTTTTCCTATTGACAGAACAATAGTCCTGTTGTGTGACTGTGAACTGTCAAAACTGAAACTAGTTTGTGAGTACGAGGACAGTATAACACTATGGCCCAGTGAAGTCCTCATTTTATAAGGCGTTTAAAATGTACCTGATTAGCTGTCGTTGATCTTCGCTTATCACCTGAAAAAAGCCGAAATGGCCCCCTGAATTATTTTTCTTACACCTTGAGCTAGGGGACTGAAACTTACCATACTATATCCTTGGGTCAAGCTCTACCGGAAAATGTACAAAAAAATCCAAGATGACCGCTTTGATGACGTCACAGTGACGTCATTTTCAAAAACGGCATTTTTTGGTCGATTTTTCTGTCAGATTTTCCGAATTTTTTATTTATGCGATTTCCCCGCAAAAACTACATGATAAATTAGTAAATATTAATGTGATGTGAAATAAAATAGTTTTGCTCACTTTTCATCACGGAAAATTAGAAATTTTGAAGAAAGATGACCAAAACATCACTTTTCTGGTACCCCACTTAGCCTCCATCTTGAATTTTCCGATCCTCTGCTTTGGGGGGGGGGGGGGCTTATGCAAATTGGCTCAAAATGACCCCAATATAATGAACTATAAAGTCACGGAGTTTCAGCTATCCATTTTTTGTCGTCCCGGAGATAGCGCAGAAAGTTTGGTAGGGGGTCCAGTTTGCCCCTCCCCCTCCCCCACCCCCAGGCCTGGTAGGGTTAAGGGATAATTCCAGTTTAAATGCTCTGAATTCGTCAATTCAAATTTTCAAAATGAAATCCGACATTTTCGATGGCTTGTGTACAAATATGGAAGAACTCACATTTGTCATTGGTACCTACGTTGATTTGGGGGGATGAGTTTGGAGTTAGATTCTGGAGGGAATAGCCTCATAGTTGTACCGAGATGTTATACCGACTATTCCCTTTAAATATAAATAGTTTGCTTTCGTTTCAGTTTCAGGTTGGACAAGTCAATTGAATGGAAAGCCTGGACAAGAAAACTCACACTGACTAATTAACCTGAGGTCCAATAACCATCCAGTTATCATCATGACTCTGCCATCCATACTGCCGTGTTATCGTTCGCGATTGGTTGTGGTCCTACACCTGATACTGGTGGGACATACAGTTTCCTGTGCCATAAAGCGAAATGCGTCTATCAGCAATCCGAATGTTACGGGGCATGTGCAGTGCCCAGAGCCTATGTATTGCCACTGCAACGGCATCGGCAAATCAAGTGTCGAAGTTTTTTGCGGGAACAATATCACTTACATTCCAGTAGTGCCATCCAGAACAATCTATCTCTCTATGGACCAGGCGTATCTGAACAATATCAACATCAATACGTTCGCAAATCTGACAAATATTAGACTGGGCCATCTGGGACTTACTAACTGTGGCCTGAGCAATTTGTCCCGGGATGCCTTTCAAAGGTTGTTATTTAAAAAACGTTCAACGTTATCTTTCAGCTATAATACCATTCCATCGGAAGAGCTTCGAAAAATCATTTGTAACTTGCCGATCTTTAATGTTACCGGGCTTAAATTGGATGGGATGTCTCTGAGGACCTTACCTCCAGATTTCTTCGAATGCCTGCCCAAAACATCCATAACGAAGCTCCGGATGACGCATAACAGTTTACACACTTTTCCAGGACAATTAAATCCGGTGTCGAAACTGCAGTCTCTGCTATTAGACTATAATGCTCTCAAATCTATCGAACTTGTGAACTTTACGTCGCTCCGGTGTTTGGGTCTTAGTTCTAATCAGTTGGTAAAAGTACCCGCATTTTCGGACACACATGGAAACAGTCTTTGCCCAAAACTTACGAAATTAGATTTGAAGAATAATACCGGCTAGGTGGATATACGGAGATCATATTTTGAAGGTTTGAAATCGTTAACTGTACTCAGCTTGATGTTCACGAACATCAATAAACTCCAGGATAACTTGTTCATAGAAATGTCGGTGTTGAAAACAATCAACTTTCAGCACAGTAAAATTGGAGACATTTCAAGACATACCTTTAACAGCACGTCCCTTCGTTACATTAATTTGTCTCAGAATCGCCTTGGCAGGCTTGCAAGCTGGGATATATTATCGGGTTGTCCAAACTTGGAAACACTGAACCTTGACGGGAATAATATGTACTACGTTGGTGATGCTCAATTTGCCGAACTATTCAGGCCACTCAAGAAGCTGAAAACTTTTCACTTGCAGGACACACGGCTTCGGAATATACCTGGTAATCTCCTTGAGACTTTACCAGCACTGACCAATCTATTCATGTCCGGTAACTTGATCTCAATGTGGAATTCAACAGTATTTTCTCAAGCGCGAAATCTAGAGAAATTATATCTCGACACGAATTACATTACCGACGTAAATAAAACATCATTTTCCACAGACTATATGCAGCGTCTAAAAACACTGAATCTTGCACGAAACCCTTTCATATGTACATGCCATCTTCTGTGGTTCAGAAACTGGCTGAATCAAACAAACATCACCATTGTCGGTCTTCAAAACCGTTTAGACTATAAATGCCACTTTCCGAGCAATTGGAGAGGTAAACCGTTATTGGACTTCAGACCAACAATAGACGGATGTACACCATTAAATTTGTATGTTGTATTAAGTGCGTCTCTTGTAAGTTCTGCTGTCGTTATCATTGTGGCCATAATCATCATTGTCAAATATAGAAAGCATATCCGATATCTGTTCTTCCTTATTCGGGCAAGGAGGAAACAGTACGCAAAACTCGATGACGTAAATGATTACTGCTATGACGCTTTCATTGTGTATAGTTCAGTAGACAGCGACTGGGTGATTGAGGAACTTTTACCCCGAGTAGAAGACCAGGAAGGTTATAGACTGAGCCTGTATGACAGAGATTTCATTCCGGGACGATTTATCGTTGACAATGTTATAGAACATATGGAATCTGGCAGAAAAGTTATCGTGGTTTTGTCGGACAATTTCGCCAAGAGCGAGTGGTGTAAGTGGGAGTTGACCATGGCTCAAAATAAACTTCTGGATGAGCGGAGGGATATCCTGATTCTTGTCAAACTGGGTGAAATCAGGCCGGAAAACTTGAACAGGCGACTGATGATATTAACGCGCGACACAGTCTACATTGACTGGTCAGACTGTAAACTTGGCCAGGACATTTTTTGGCAAAGACTAGTTTTTGCACTCGGCGAACCACTCGCCCGAGCAGACACATAAATAGTACCAAGCTGACGTCCCTCCCATTATATTTTGTTATTGTCATGAACTTTGACCAAAGTAAGTAATTGTCTACCCAAGTACTTGTGTAATAGATTCAATGCCTCAATAATTCCGTTGAGAGAGGAGGAGGATATTTGCGTTTGTTGGATTCATACCAGTAAATCAAAAGCTACATTTTATTTTTGACAAAATGATCGATTTGTCTATCAAATGCTTGGTTACTTGGTTTCAGTGAAATGAATAAAGTAAAATCTTGTTCTCGTAGTTTGCACTTGGAGAACCTCTGAGTTATTAGATAGGAGCCGGACATCAGATATATTATTAGATAGAAACCGGACATTATATAGGTGGTCAGATATGAGATATTAGATATATTACAGGTGGAGATTTGAGTGACTCCGAAAATGAAGCGCGAAGCAGTTTTTAACTTAACCCTATCTGGCCTGGGCTTTTTGGGACCTGTCCAGGCCTGGGGGGGCGGGGGGGGGGCGAAATACCCCCCCCCTAATTATTTTTCTTAGCCCTTGAGCTAGGGGGCTGAAACTTATCACACTATACCCTTGGGCCAAGCTCTACCAGAAAATGTTAAAAAATCCAAGATGGCCGCTTTGATGACGTCACAGTAACGTCATTTTCAAAAACGGCATTTTTTGGTCGAGTTTTCGGTCAGATTTTCCGAATTTTTTATTTTTGCAATTTCTCCACAAAAACTGCATGAAAAATTAGCAAATATTAATGTGATATGAAATAAAATAGTTTTTGCCCACTTTTCATCGCGGAAAAGCAGAAATTTTGAAGAAATATGACAAAAACATCACTTTTCTGGTACCCCACGTGGCCGCCATCTTGAATTTACCCATGATCCGTTGTTCGGGGGGTTATGCAAATAGGCTTAAAATGACCCCAATAAGATAAACTATAACGTCACGGAGTTTCAGCTCTCCATTTTTTGCCGTTCCGGAGATAGTGCCAGATAGGTCAATATTTGGACATTTATTTATTCATCTCATCATCAGGAATGGTGGTTTTACATGGATCGCTATGGTACCTGTTGTAAACCACCTTGAAGATGATATAAATAAATGTATGTCGAAATGTCGATCAACATAATGCTAATCGCTAGTGTGATCGGAGTCACTCTCCTCTTGTGTTATAACGAGAAATAGCTATTTTTAATTGGACATCCGGTGTTTTAATTGCTAGCATCTTGCTTGAAAAGAATTTTGAAGACATGGAATCATATATGTGGTCAAAAAACCCATCTTCTTGGTTGACTCTGAATTCTAGCAAAATTTGACTCCAAGAATATGTCATGGTTTCGTTTCACTCTATTATATCATTCATAACTTTTCAAGCATAATTGATGCAAACTTTATCCTGTACTTCATTTGTACTCGCGAGAACTCGCGACAACAACCCACTGAGCAAGATCCGGTCGCCAATGACACATTGTCTTCTCAACAAGTCTCTGCATTACAATACCTGGTGACTCAGTGGAATAAACTTTATACTTTCGTTTTCTGTTTGCTCTGACTCAATTCACAAACTTGTATTTTTCATGCTATACCCGAGTCTGTTCTCATACAAGCGCTGTCGGGTGGCTCAGTGCAAAAAAAAAAAAAAGCCGAACGCCAGCGCATTTCCGGACAAAAGTACCAGTTTTTAGTGAGGCGATGCCTGCGTGCTGACGAGAAGTCATATGACCCTCACAGCATATTTCTAAAAATATTAGAAGAGACAAAGTGGTCCTCATGATAATTTGCAGCCCAGCCGCGCATTTTTGTAGATCTGACTGTTCATGTGGACATCTTGAATGACATGACCACACGGCCCCTAGCACCGGCTTGAACGGTATCAGATAAGAATATTTCAGAGCGATGGTGTAATAGCCCTGTCCAGTCATCTGATGGATAATGAACTACGTGAGTAGTATATAGCAAGCAAATCCAACAAATGGCGCGTCACTGCGCATGCGCAGAGAGCAAAAAAAACACCAAAAAAACACGGCGTCACTGCGCAGTTCACGTGGTTGTCATGGTGACGTCACTTCCGGTCACGTGACCTTTGGGGAATGCCTTCCTCCGCGGTGATGCGGTCTGGCGGTGATGCGGTCAAAAAAGCTTCCGCGGACAGAAAGTAGTCCCAAATACGTGGTTTTTCGTGAGAATCATCTGGAATGTTCGGCAATCTTCAGGGGTGAGAAGGGCCCCTTGTGGACCGCTTGGGTCGAATGAGGTGTCAAAGTGAAACGCTCCTCCAGGGTCATCAATTCATGGGTAGGTGCATGTAAATTGAGGATTTGTCCCGAAAATATAAAAAGCGGAACATGGACTTTACCCCTACAATAGGGGGAAACCCCTATCAACCATATCCAAAAGGGCTAATATCGGTCCCCGGGCTTATCGGGGCCTGCTTATCAAGTCATGGGTGGGTGCGTGTAAAATGAGGATTTGTCCCAGAAAATATAAAAAGCGGAACACGGACTTTACCCCTAAAATAAGGGAAAACCCCTATCAATCATATCCAAAAGGGCTGATATTGCCAACCAAGTCATGGGTGGGTGCATGTAAAACGAGGATTTGTCCCCGAAAATATAACATGAAGCTGCGCTATCGAAACCCCTCGGCTCTGAACCCCAGCTATTATAATGTAAGGGTGTCTCTACCAATTGATTGGCTTGTGGGAAGAAATATTTACCCCTGGTATTGTAAGTGTACTTTCTTTGAAAAAAAGGAAAAGTTTTCCTCCCCTTAAATTAATTTGTTTCTGGAATAAATTGAAAGAGCTGTATCGATGTCTCACCAACACAACAGTACTCATGGCTAGATAAATACAGTACATGTATACTAAATGCCACATGTATGTCATTTTCAAAACAGATTTGCAAGCATTCTTTGCATTGTCTAAGAAAATAAATCAGTCATCCAATCAATAAATAAATGTGATAGTATACTAACATGATATAGAAATAATATGCAAACTTAACATAGGAATTAGTGGATTTTGTTAGACAAGGGGCATACTTTCTGACACGACTCATTTTTGATAAGCATCTACATGTAGTGTCATTTTCAAAACAGATTTGCAGGCATTCTTCGCATTGTGTAAGAGAATAAATCAATAAATCAGCCATCCAATCAATAAATAAATGTGATAGTATACAAAAATGATATAGAAATTATATGCAAACTTAACATAGGAATTAGTGGATTTTATTAGACAAGGGGCATAACTCTGCAAAATACTTTCTGACACGACTCATTTTCGATAGGCATCTAGTTCAGGTCAAGAGAAACAATTGTATCACATTAGGATGTTGTATATGGAACGGTTCTGAAATTATCACAATAAATCAAATGGATTTTTATTTGTAAAAAGGGGCATAACTCTGCAAAATATTGTCCGAGATGACTCATTTTCGATAGGCTTCTGATTTACGTGAAGATAAATAGATGTAACAAGTTTGGTTGCCATGCATGAAATGGTTCTGTAGATATCGCGGTAACGGATTTTATTAGACAAGGGGCATAACTCTGCAAAATAATTTCTGACACGACTCATTTTCGATAGGCATCTAGTTCAGGTCAAGAGAAACAACTGTATCACGTTAGGATGTTGTATATGGAACAGTTCTGAAATTATCACAATAACAAATCATAAATGGATTTTTATTTGTAAAAAGGGGCATAACTCTGCAAAATATTGTCCGAGATGACTCATTTTCGATAGGCTTCTGATTTACATGAAGATAAATAGATGTAACAAGTTTGGTTGCCATGCATGAAACGGTTCTGTAGATATCGCGGTAACGGACGGACGGACGTACGTACGGACGTACGTACGTACGTACGGACGTACGTACGGACAGCCGTACATGATGACGACAATACCCCTAGGCCAAAGTTGGCCGAGGGGTAAAAAGCGGTACACAGACTTTACCTCTTCAATAGGGGCCTGATTCGTACATTTGCATCTATACGGGAATATGCCTGTATGGGGTTGGGGGGGGGGGAGTATTGTTGTGGCCCTGGGGATGTGTCTGTCCGTCTGTCCGAGCCGTATCTCGATAACTATTTCTAGGAAGTTCATGAAACTTACAGGTTATGATCCTTTTATTTTTTACTTGTGCCTTTGAGACTTTCAGGTCTAACCGGTCGTTAATTATTTTTTTACATTTTTTTTTATTTTTCTGCCATTTTCCAGTCTCCTACAAACGGATCTACAAGTATGCATACATTAGCCCTACTTTTATACTGATTTACATACTCTTACTAGCATGTAGCCAATCAAGAGCTCCATAGTAAAGTTGTATTTCAGCCATTGGTTCAGTGTAGTAAATGGCTGGTCATTGGTTTGGTCTAGAAGTCTATATTTCTCTGCATATTCAGTAGTACGGTATTGTCAGACTAATTGTCGTATCCCTACGCTGTTGAGAAGAAAATAGTCCGACATTAAAACTGTGAAAATCGACTTGTTATTTCGTCTAAAAATTCTCAGAATGGCTTTGAACGATAATAAACGCCTGTATTATCAGAAAAGGGCAACTTGTACTTTGTCTTGTAACAGAATTGTAGGAAACCTGTGAGATCTGTCAAAAACGAAAGTAGTGCCCATGTGTTTGTGCTTCCTGCCAACACATCCGATGATGGAGTTGAGTTTTCAGTTGTAAAATGAACTGTGGTCGTCAGCCAGTACAAGCGGTGTCTCGCATAACAAGTCCTCTATAATATACTTCATGGAAGATAGCGAAAGGTATGGCCAACCCAATAAATCAACGCAAACATCATTGTTGTTGTTGTTGTTGTTGTTGTTGTACTGACGCTAATGCATTACCAACGGAGATTCGTCAGGGGAGTTTCTATCTCACATTATGATGGGATGTGATTTTCAGCTATCGGAGTCAGTTTTTCTTAGAGAAGTGAAATTCTTCACAGTATCTATATGTAATTTGTGCATTTTTATTCTGAAATTTGAAGGAAATCTGTTCAGGATCAAAGAAAATCTCCAATACCTCACGTGGGTTTTTTGTTTGTTTCTTTTTTCAAAGCACAATGACGTTGGTTTTGCAATGTTGTAACATTGTGACTAGGCACTATGAAAATAAAATGTGAGGTATTGGAGGTTTGTTTTGATTCTGAATAGATTTCCTTCGAATTTCAGAATAAAAATGCACAAATTACATAGAGATACTGTGGGGAATTTCACTTCTCTGAGATGAACTGGCTCCGATATTTAGCCGAAAATCCCATCCCATCGTGATACAGCTCAGTAACTCTAGCCGGTTGTAGTTATTTCTTTCATCCCATGGGCCATGTGTAACATTTAAAAAAATTATATTTATTTTCTTAAAAATATATAAAACAGGGGTTGAATTGTGAATAATATTGTGAATATTTTTTAATAATAGTTTGTTTCACGTTAACATCAACTGCTTGACAGGATATGGGGCAACAGATAAACAGAGGACAAATGGACAAAAGACCCGTCCGACACTTAGTTTCAGGCCAGGGCAATAAGATCACAACTGTACATGTTTTTTTCCCCCCTGTAGATATGTGGATACCTTGTCACTTTTTATACCCCTGTACATAGTTGAGGGTATACTGGATTCCGACTGTCTGTCCGTCCGTGTGTCAGTGTATCCATCCATTCATCTGTCTGAGTTGTGGCTTGGGTTTGCTTTTCGCATGCCATAACTCACTGCTATTTATCCAAACTTCTACACCCATAAAAACATCTTGGTCTAGACTGTTAAGGGGCTGAGGAGTTGTAGCACCTTTGGTGCCTCATGTTTTTGTTGATTTCACTTTGGGTTGTTTGGTCTTGTTTTTCATGTCTCGCCACGAAAAACACGATGGGAAGGGCCCTGGAGCTAAGCGGTGAAATTTTTCGAAAAGTTCACGGAGGTCTGGATAGGCCCATAGGCCTATACTGGCTCAGTGGATAGGTCCACACTGGGCAATTCACACATGTTCATTGCGGTATAGGTTGTCTGGTTTTGTTTTTCACGTCTCGCCACGTAGCACACGATGGGAAGGGTCTCGAAGTAAAGCGGTGAAATTTTTTGAAAAGTTCACGGAGGTCTGGATAGGCCCATAGGCCTATACTGGCTCAGGGGATAGGTCCATACTGGGAAATTCACACATGTTCATTGCGATATGGGTTGTGTTGGTCTTGTTTTTCACGTCTCACCACGTAGAACACGATGGGAGGGGTCTCGAAGTTAAGCGGTATAATTTTTCCGAAAAGTTCACGGAGGTCTTGATAGGCTCATAGGCCCATACTGGCTCAGGGGGATAGGTCCATACTGGGCAAATCACATATGCTCATTGCGGTATGGGCTGTTTGGTCTTGTTTTTGACATTTCACCACGTAGAACACTATGTAGTCCATGGGCTAAGACCCCAAATTTCAGCGATCGGTACCACTCGAGGTGGCAAATTCTGGTAATGTTTCTCGAAGAGGTACATGTATAGTCCATGGGCCAAGACCCCAAATTTCACCGATCGGTACCACTCGAGGTGGCAAATTCTAGTAATGTTCGAAAATCTATATGTGATAACCGTTGCAGATCGGTAGCTTAACGGTAGCAAAACACACTTTCTTAACCCCACCCCTGCTCGTATTCCGAACTCAAAGAATGGGGGCAGGGTATGGTTCCTCGGATATAAAGGTTATTTCTGTCGCTGAAGAGCTGAAACTTCACATACTTTGTGGGCAGGGCCTGGTCCATTAGCACAAGTTAAAATACCTTAATATTACCGTTGTATAATGTCGCAGTGACGCAATAACATGTGGCAGCATTTGTTGTCGAAATTTCGATTGCTTTTCCAATTGGTTTTTCCGATTCTGCTGGCACCATGTGACGTATCAACTTTGATAAATGCTCTTTGACGAGATATTTGTATGCAGATTCTTCCCATATGTGCCAACACTTGCAGATCAGTAACGTAGTGGTTGTTATGGTACACTTTTTGAACCCTCCCCCCATCACATTGCGCACCCACATTTGGGGGGTAGGGTATGGTTTCTTGGGTATTTTAATTATTCCTGTTGCTAGAGAGCTATAACTGTTCACCTCCTGCATATGAGGTATTCGCCTTCTGTAAACAAGTTAACGGGGTTTGAAATGATAATGTTTATGACGTCAAAGTGACGTCATAACATGAGTAATAATTTATTTTTAAAATTTTCGATACTTTCGAAAAAAAATTGCTGGTAAATCTTGAGGTAACAGATTTGGTTCATTTTTTGTAAGGCGTATTTGCATGCAAATGCTATCCATCTGGGAGAGCCGTTGTATATCGGTAGTTTATGGTTTGTTATAGTACATTTTCCGGACCCTACCGCTTTCTGTATTCTCAACGCAAGTTTGCAGGTAGGTCCTTCCAATATTTCCATTATGGTAAGATAGCTAACAAGTACCAACCTGTACCTGCATGTCCTTTTTTTTATTGAAGCATCTATTGATATTGTGATGACGTCACCGCGACTGAATAATAATGATGATAATTTGGGGGTTATTTTATTTTCTCATTTTTACTTCAACCAAATGAAGTGGTAAATCCTGTTATGTTTCTTTGAAGAGCGTAAGCGGCCAAACAGTAGCCGTACGGAAGACATGGAGAAGGACAATTAAGGAAATTCCGAGATGTTGCGATATTTCCATTGATTCTCATCTTGACTATCAATCGTCTTTCCTATCCGTATCTTCCCACGAAATTTTGTTCTTCTGTCATTATTGATATGAATCTGACGAAATGGAATTTTCCTATTAATCTACCACATTCGGCCTCCAGACTTTTGTTATAATTGCAATTAACCTTGATGAGTACAAATACTTTCTCAATTTACAAATGCTACCTTAGAATTTGCATCGTTTTAAGACGTTACCCTTTCTTTTCATCTTGGCCACCGATTGTTTGTTAATCCAGGTTGGTCAACGTGGTATCCCAGCAAATTTTGTGCCTTAGTCCTGCAAACGTGTTTAACGGGTAATCCACTCGGTGGTGCCAAGTGCAAATTTGTTTCATAGCCAGAGATGGCCATATGTGTTAGATATCTGTATTTGAAATGCGATGTTTGCTTCTTAAAATGCATAAACATTTTAGAACTTTTCTGAAGGTTTTGATATCATTATTACCTCTGGGCATTATCCCGTGAAAGCTGCTGCCTGCTGGGAGTTGCATAAATGCATGCCCAATGACCTCTTTCAGAGATTGCAACAGATAGAAATGCAGAAAATCCAATACCACCAACATCGTCTCCAAACACACATGATAGACCTACTGATGAATCTGATGTTGGCAAAATATCCAGGAAATCAACAAGGTGATTCTTTGGTGACTCCTGCCCCGTTACAAGATCATGCCATCCCTCTATTTCTTCTACTGTCTAGGGCCCTAGCAAACGGCTTTTTCGGACGTAAATAATTCATTGATGGCTTCGCCTACTCTGTCAGCCAATCAAGTGATTCGCTTTGCTTGGATCAAAGGTCACAGGGGTCCGGCGCTGAGGTGGAATGCCAGTGTGCGTCATTCAAGATCTCAGCCAAACAGAAGCGCCACAAGACCACTCCATAATTAGCTGTTTAAATGAATGTCAACTCGTCTCATGAGTGTTAAGGTAGACCATGGTATTCGCGATGATGATTCGTACCTGGATGTATAACTTTGGTCAGAATGAAAACGAATATGCTAAGGGAACTATGCATACGTAGTAATGTCAGCATAGGCTCCGTCATCAATCGGATTGAAGCCGATACTCGAAATGCTGCAAACCTGAAACTGGACTAACAGAATGTGACCCTGCTCGACTGGCATGGCTGCTGAAAGGGAGTATCATATATCCTGCTAACATATTTGGTGGAACATAAAAAATGTCAGCGCTGATGCAGAGAGTATGCCTACATGCTCAGAAATTATTTCACTTCCACTCAAACTAACTGCCCATATGCCATTATGATGAAATGATTTGCCTTAAAATTAGGTACATGGATGACCAGTGCTGTATTATACAATATCTGTCCTGTGTTATGCCATATCTGTGCTGTATTATACAATATCTGTCCTGTATTATACAGAATCTGTCCAATATTACACAATATATGTTCTGTATTGTACCAAATCTGTGCTGTAATGTACCGTATCTGTCCTGTATTGTACCATATGTCCTGTATTTATACCATATCTGTCCTGTATTATACAATATTTGTCCTCTATTATACAATATCTGTCATACATTATACCATATCTTTGCTGTATTATACCATATCTGTCCTGCATTATATTAAATCTGTAATGTATTATACAATATCTGTCCTGAATTATACCATATCTGTGCTGTATTATACAATATCTGTCCTGTGTTATACAATACCTGTCCTGTCTTATACCAAATCTGTCCTGTATTTTACCATATTTGTCCTGTAGTATACAACATATGTTCTGTATCATACCAAATCTGTGCTGTATTATAGAGTATCTGTCCTGTATTATACCAAATCTGTGCTGTATTATACCATATCTGTCCTGTATTGTACCATATATGTCCTGTATTATACAATATATGTTCTGTATTATACAATCGGATAGCGGTTGTCGTGAATAACAACAAGTACAGCAATGTTCATACAGTTTGTTATCCCAATGCTACATCATACCCAGGCTGGGTGAGCCGCCCTGGGTATGTTTAGTATGCTCACAGCAAAACAAATTGAAATATCAAACACCATGTTTTATTATTTAACGCATCGTCACATTAGGTATAACTGTTTACTGAGCTCAAGTCAACGATCAGCATGTAGACATATAGAGTATGTACGGCATGTTATGGTGTTCATCAGTGCACGGGTGACGCGTTCAAACGATGGGGTGGTCAGTCAGCTTGGTAACGAAAAACGTAACATTGGTCACCCTCTCCACTGTCCACTTAGTGTTGGGGCGTTGTTTTTGGGCCCATTCCAAGGGATCCACGGTGTCCAGTTTCTTCAGCATCGTCTCTAGCGACGCCCGGTTAATGATGGTAAACGGTTGGTCAAATACCCGGATGTTGCTGCTCGGGTAAAAGTATCGGACATGGTCTGTCTCCTTAAGCTGCAGCACATAACCAAACGCCAGATTCATCTTGAAGGCCGTAGTTTGATCGTTGAAGATGGCTTCCACGTAGCTGCGTAGACGGGCGAGGTCTAAACGCCTTAACGCTCGTCTTAACGCCTTATCGTAACGCCTTAATGCCCTGTCCTAACGAGCATAGGCCAGTCAATCGGCGGACTGGGGAAGTAACCATTCAGTGCAGCCATAAGGACATTCATGGCGTACACACCGCGACATGTAAAAGCATGTAACAAAATGTAGCACTATATATGACACATCATGTCCATCATAATCAACTTTGGTCAGGATGGCCGAGTGGTCTAAGGCGCCAGTCTTAAGTGCTGGTCCACATATGTGGGACGTGGGTTCGAATCCCACTCCTGACACGCACCTTTTTCGTTATTCTTCGCCATGTTGTAATTACAAGCGTCTAGTCCGTCATTCATAATCCAGCCGTCGTCCATTAGAGAATATCCGCGTCCATAATCCGAAGACCTATTCCATTTTCCATATAACAGTATTAGCACCAAATTCAAAAAGACAATCATAGTATACATAAACATAGGCTTGTTTCCTGCAAGAGAGAAGCGGTCAACAGTTTTCAATGATGCCGGCAAGACATCATGATGTTCCAAAAATATCAAATCCGTATCGCTGATCAGTATTCTTAATCCGTAATATTCGTTTTAGAGTCGTTATCCAAAAAAGATGTATCTCAGTCACGCTTTGATTGTGACTGTTCATATGAGCACCATGAGGATATTGAAGTACATGTGTTCATACGGCCCCTAGCCCCGGGTTAAGCGGAATTAGACACAAGTTACGAAACGTAGCGCCATAGATCTTGCACGCTACGTTCGTACTTTGCTATCAGCATGCGATATGTATCGCCAAATTTGAGAAACTTTGAGTGGAGGCGCTTGGTGGAATAGCCCTGTTTTATAAGTTTCTGCAACAATGTTTTGTGACGTTGATTAAAATCATCACATTTAACACAGGATCTAGCAAATGCTACTAAGCGAGATATGTATACGCCATATGCAGGTCCCACTGGAATATTACTATCCAGATAGGGATAGTTTACGATGTCGAAATTGTAATCATCTCTTTTGTCATAAAGTCGACGAGAGAGAATGCCCGCTTCATTTTTGTAGAGATAGAGATCTAAATAAGATGTGCCTGTAGGGCTATCTGTAGTTTCCTTCAAATCCAGTGAAGGTGGATATATATCCTTCACTGCTTCATTTATATAGCGATTATCCACAGCGAGAAGATCGTCTATATAGCGTTTGGTGAATGAGAAGGAACGGGCTTTGAATGGATCGGTTTTTGAAAGCGCCTGCATATAGTCATATTCATAAGAGAACAGATACAAGTCAGCCAACAGGGGTGCACAATTAGTACCCATTGGAATACCTATATGCTGCTGATATATTGTGTTGCCAAATTTCACATAGATATTTTTAATGAGAAATTCAAGCAACTCTATAAACAAAGAAACATCCCACGAATGATATCTCTTGTATGTAGTCGAGCTAAAGAATGCTTTATGGCTTCCGACATTAATATATCTACGATCAGTTTTCTTGAACACAGATACTATTAATGAACTTATACGGTCAATAAGGTCCTGATGAGGGATTGTAGTATAGAGAGTCGAGAAATCCCATGTGGATACATGTCTGTACGGTATGGGGCCTTTAGCATCAAGTTCTTCCGTGAGACATTTTGAGTTTTTCAATATCCACATACATTCAACGCCAGAGTTCTTAGAAATAGTGGCGCAATACCTTTCCCAAAATGCTTTTACCTCCTGAAGGGCCCTCGTCAATAGGGTTGAAAGAAGCTTGGTGGTGCAGCTTCTAGAACCAGCTATGAATCTAGCTTTGTATGGTGATTTATGCATTTTGGGAGTCCAGTATATCTTTGGTATGTCGTTATGATTGGTTGGAAGACAAATACCTCTTTCCCTGAGAAACTTTTTGTGATTGTTAAATAAATCTTCCAGAGTAAATGCAGTTTGGGAGTAAGTAGACGTGTTTGATGAAGATATGTCTACACTCAATTCTTTAACCAGCACCTGGTAATAGTAATATTTACATATGAATATTATATTATTCGGAGCTTTGTCTGCTGGTACTATGACGAATTTACTCTGGAGATTTGCTAGAACTTCTTGCGAATTGAGGTTTCTCAGTACTTGTTTTGCTTGGGGAAGAGTATTTCTGTCAATATGGCGGATTGTTTCAAGGACCTTGTTCTTGGTGAGGTCCAGCCAATCAGCGAGTACTGTAGGTTCAACTTTTTCTCGCTTAGACCAATCAATAACGTACTGTTCTAATGCAGAGAGGACTATCTTCTGGTCGGCCTTCAGATTTATTCTTCTCGGCTCTCTATATTTAGGTCCTTTCATCAGGAGTAATTTCAGATCCTTATCACTCACCACATCAAGGTCACCAGTCACAATATGTTTGCATGGTGTATAGATAAAGTTCGACAATTCACAATCACAACTATAGCCTTCTGACGTGTATAAGTTCCAGTCAAATTCCTTGACAGCATTGGAGTAATTGAATATTTTGGTGGCTATAGATTTAGTGTACTTATATGAAATGCAGGGAGGTTCTGTGAACTTAAAATAGTTTGGTACAGCGTTGGGTACCTCTGGATCATTCAGGATTCGAGGTAAATTAATGATGTCCAGTCCTTTATCTAAGTAGTCGAGTTTCAAGAAAAGCCGATCTTGAGATGTTTCGATTATGTTCACTTTCGATTATGTTTCGATTATGTTTCATACGAAACCATTGTACAAATATAGCACTATATATGAATCATTATGACCACGATAACCAGCATTGGTCAGGATGGCCGAGTGGTCTAAGGCGCCAGTCTCAAGATCTATGAAATTGTCTTCGCCGGGGTATGGGTATACTGGTCTGCACATGCGGGCGTGTTTTCGAATCCCACTCCTGACATCTACCATTTTACTGGTCAGAGGGAGACATAAAAATGAGAATGTTGTTGTTGTTGTTGTTGTTGAGATATTGTAGTCTCTCAATTTTGGGTAAGTAAAAGTCAAGGGAAGTAATCCAGTTTAGTAGTACAGAAAGCAGAATCAATCAGGGTTAATTATTCGGTGAATTTTCTGGGAAACCCCGTTCTATTTATAGATCACTTGGAGTAGAAGAAAAAGGGGAGTTTCGATAGTGCAAACAATTTTCGCTCTGGCTACCTGGTAGAGTTACCTCGGCGTATCCGGAAGTGACGTCACAGAGGTGATATGCAAATTTTTTAGGTCAACTTGGGGTCGCGGTGGACCAACCCCTCAACGCCTATGTTAATGTTTTAACGCTTTATCTTAACGCCATAACACCCTAGCATAACGCCTTGACGCCATGATGTAGAGAGATGAGAGAACAGTTATTAGCCCCTCCAGGGAGTCGCGTTGGGTATGCTTACAATTCAAGTAGGCTTTTGCTCAATCAGAAGGCGTCGTTTGAGCAAGTTTAATCTTCGGCTAGAATCGCTTTGGGCCTAAGCGTCGTCGGGCAGGCCAGGATACTGTAACGGCAGCATGTCCTGAAACACTTGTTTGCGCATTTGGGGTGTAGTAAGTAAAGTGGACATTCTTGAGTTGCGCAGCGGTATATTTGAGAGATTGAGGTTCTATATCTCATCCAACGATGGAGTGTAGACCACGACATGAGTGATTTTCATGTCATCTGCGACGTCATTGGTGACGTCATGAGTACGAGAGGTAGCGAAATTTTGATTAGTCGACCAATAGATATGGACTGCTGAGGGACACCAGTTAATCCCTATATGTACAGACACCACCACACATCACTACTACCACCACCACCACCACCACAACACACCAATACTACCACCACCACCACCACCACCACCACCACACACCAGTACTACCACCACCACACACCACCACAACACACCATCACCACCATCACCGCCCGGTGGTGGTGCCAGCTGCCGTAGGGCGGAGCTCTTGAATCGGAGCTCTTGGAGCCCGGAGCTCTTGGCACGCCTCACTCTGGGAGCTCCGGAGCTTTCGGAGCTCGGAGCTGTTGTAGCTCTCGGGGATCGAATCTTCTCGGAGCTCTTGGCGTCTGAGCTTGGAGCTCTTGGAGCTAGGACCTCGAAAGTGACGTCATCGTTCGCATGCGCACGCATCTGTGGTGCACCCGCACCCTGGTGTACCCTACGCCCTACGGGCTACAGGATACAGGGTAGTCACAGGTGCGTGCGCATGCGGATGCTACTCCACGAGGGCTTTTCGATGACACCTCATACGGTCCAATCGGACCACTATGGGTGCACCTAGACCTCAAAACGCCCATTCAAATACCCTTTTTCTACTGCGCATGTGCAGAATGACGTCAGTTCTACGCCGCACCCATCCAGTTGGACGCGCCCCCAAGAGTGCTTCACACTGAAAACTCATACGACAAAAGCGGACCACTAGGGGTCCACCTAGACCCTAAAACGTCCATTCCAGCGCTACTTGCCCAGTGCGCATGCTCACAGTCACTTTTAAAAAGATTTCACCGCATGGCTTCGAGACCCCTCCCATCGTGTTTTAAGTGGTCGGACGGGAAAAACAAGATGTCCATGAGTGTGTATCCCAGTGGGACCAACATTGTCCACTATGTCAGTATGGACCTATCCACCCCAGACCTACCTGAACTTTTCAAACAAATTCACCGCTTGGCTTCGAGACCCCTCCCACCATCGTGTTCACCATCGCGAGACGAAGAAAACAAGAAACCACACCCCATAGTAAAATCCACAAGAAAAACAATGGCAACCACTATAGCCCATACAGGCATTCCCCGTATAGATTAACAGTCACGGGGGTCTCATGTAGGGGGAGATCACTCTTGCTAGACCGTCACGTCACCGGAAGTGACCCGGATGGAACCTTTGACTCGGATGTCACGTGCTCGGATGTGACGTGATCCGTGACGTCATCGTGACGTCACGTCATCATTGCAACTCAACCATTATTTTTGTCATCATCATTTTTACTAAGGAATCGGTGTTCTTACTGCTATACGTATCGCTGATCAGTATTCCTAATCCGTATGATTTTCTTTGTCGTTATCTAGAGTATGATGTATCTCAGTCACGCTTAGATTGTGCCTGTTCATATGAACACTATGAGGATCTTGAAATAAGTATGGACCCCAGCCCCTGGCTAAGACACAATTAGACACGCGTTACGAAACTAAATAGATAACGATACCCATCAACTCTTATCTAATTTGTAGTACAGCTGTACACAAACACGGCAGTGTGCCTGACGTCACATGACCTACGAAGTAGGATTCGATAGGATTTAAGTGTGTACCTTGGCCTAAGACATGTTTTTGCCAATTTCGAGGTTTATAGGTCACCTAAGAAGGTCAAATTTTCATCAAAAGTAGGTTAGCTCAGAACTTGCTGGTAACAATCCCCTAATGCACGTTCATGCGAAAAATCAAGGTTCTAATCTCAAAGGTTCGTAGGAATACGAGAGCCGGTCGAGAGATGGCCTGGGGTCATTCTATCTAGATATACGGGAAACCGACGAGAGATGACTTGGGGCCCTCTATCTAGACATAACCTGAAATCCTCTCAAAATTGCGAGGTTGATAGGTCACCTAAGTTGGTCAGCTTAGAACTTGCTGGTAACAGGCCCCTAATGCACGTTCGTGCCAAAAGTCAAGGTTCTAATGTCAACGGTTCTCAGGCTCCTTATTTGACCGACGAAAGGACTCGGATGGAGTGACCCATTACCGGACAATTTGCAAATGAGAGCCTACTTCGTAGGAAAATTCTAAGTTAATTTGCAGGTGCAGATCATGGGAAAATTTAAGATGACGACCATGTGGAATCCTCGAAATGTCGTGTTTGTTTTACTTCTTTACCTACCTAAAAGTGCAGGAAACTAATTTTTTTCCGACAGGAATAACGACTCTACATCATAGTGATATTTCCAACAGAAAAAAAAGAAATAAACAAATTGAAAGATTGATATAATTTGCGCATGCTATATTTAACCCTACCTGACCTGGGGGGCACTTCCTGCCCCACCCCTGTTGGTTTTGTGCTTCTATCTCCGGAACGACAAAAATTGAGAGCTGAAACTCCGTGACTTTGTAGTTTATCATATCGAGGTCAATTTGAGCCTATTTGCATGACCCCGCGAGCAGAGGATCAATAACAAACTTAAAATGGCGGCCATGTGGGGTACCAGAAAGGTGAACTTTTCGTCATATTTCTTCAAAATTCTTGCTTTTCTGTAAAAGTGGTTGAAACCTATTATATTTCATATCATATTATGATTTACTAACTTATACCATGCAGTTTTTGCGAAGAAAACAACAAAAATAAAATATTCAAAAAATTCTGACCGAAAAATCGTCCAAAAATGCTGTTTTTGAAAATGACGTTACAAAGCTTGACCCAACGATTAGTGTGGTAAGTTTCAGCCCTCTAGCCATAGCGATAGCAAAAATATATATTGGGCACTTTCCGCCCCCCCCCGGCTGCGGTACACCCAATATCGCCCAGGCCAGATAGGGTTAATGTAATTTCAAAGAATTGTTATTGAAGAAAGCAAGAATGTTTTCAATGTTTCTAATTTTCTATCCAAGCAGTACAGGTTCTCCGTTTCACGTCAACAAAGCTGTATAGTTACGTTTGCTAATCTGTACATGCTGTGCCGGGGAGGCTTTCCTGTGGACTCCTATGGTTGCACTCCTACGTATCTCACAAACATTCATTGACCAATGTTGTAAAGGAGCCAACAGCTGCACGAACATCCTCGTTCAGATGTCCATATCTTGTTTGATCTGTGCTAATTGTAGACGACTGTACATTCACTATCCCTCTCGTGTTACTGCGTACCACCATCGCAATGTCCCGTTCAAAACAACCGTGATGGCATGGCCCTGTGTTAAAGCCCACATAGCCACACCAAGTAGAACCAAAGCGCGGGAGCAATGCTTACATGCAGAGGGAGATACGCTATGCTCAGTTGCATTTCTCGAGGCCTCACAGAACTCCTGCACGAATACAGATGGGATCATAGTGATGTGACTCCCGTTCACTGTAGGGTTCTCAAAGAGACACGATTTCAAATCGAACTGCAGCAAGGTGGCGAAGTCCCCGACAGTACAGGTACAATAAATTGGATTTCCTGCCACCTTTAGAACTATCAGTTTTGTGTACGATACGCATTTACTCGGTAATGTGAACAGTTTATTATCTGTAATGTCCAGGGCCGTGACTGAGAAGAGACCACAGAAGATGTCCTTGGGTAAAAGGCTCAAGCGGTTCTTCGACAGATCTAATGCTTCTATATGCCAGTTGGCCGATCGTGATATTGTAAATGACCTGATTTTATTTTCACCTAACCAGAGGCGTTTGATGATAACACTGAATGGGCAAGCATTTAGCTCGACACTTTCAATCTCGTTGTTTTTCAAATTGAGCTGAACTAGTCTGTACGTATCACTGGCGAACACATCACAACCGGGGAATCTCGAAATGTTGTTGTGGTGATTTTCCCAACGAATCATTACCAACTCATTTTGGAAAGCCTGACTTGGGAGAGTGTGTATATCTAACTGATGCAGAACTGTTATGTTATTCGATTCGGTATATAGCGCCAGTTCGATTTCCAAGGGATACATATCTCCCTGACCCATCCACTCGATCCGTATTTGAGGCACCGGCATTAACCGATTATTGGAGAGGTAGGCTTGACACACAGTGAGCCGTTGATTCAGTGAGAACTGAATGAATGGAATAAACGACAGAAAATTATAGGCAATGGAATACGAAAGAACTAAACTGTTGCTGGAGACAACATGGACCCCTGAAATAGTGTTTAAGCTGTTATGGTTAAATTTTGCTTCGTCTCTGACCGTGAAATCACTCAAGTTCAAGTTACTGAGCTTGTTCCAGTCAAGGTCAACCATCGGGAGCTTTAGTTGTCCGCCACATGTTTCTCGGGAGGGAAAAGGTGTGAACTCATTTTTCATGAGTTTAACATCAACTGACTGGCACATCTCTGGGGTCAACCAGTCAGTTGAGTTAAGTCTGTTGTACTGGAACGATAGAACATTTATCCCGGTGACATTATCGAATGTATCTCTCGGGAGATACGACAGTTCTGCCCTCTCGATTTCTAAACGTTCTACTCGAAGTCCAGAAAAGGCGTCACTGGAAATATCATCCAAGGGATTGCTGGATAATAACAAGTGATAAACTACAGCTCCTGAAAATGTCCATGGTCGGATTGATGTTATGTTGTTATTACTCAAATCCAGGATACGTATGACTTCACCTGGTTTCGTGAATGTCACTGGTTCAATGGCGGCTATATAGTTAGAATGGAGACTGATACGATTTAGCTTGGCCATGCTTCGGAAGGCCTCTTGGGGAATCTGTGAAACATAATTGTTGATGATTTGTAGGTATTCCAAGTTATTGAAGAGCCGTATAAACTCCCACACCGTATTGGTCAACTTATTTTTGACCAGCCTGAGTTCCACAAGAGTATTTCGAGAGAAAACCAGAGCGGATGTCTCTATCAGTTCGACTGGACAATTAATGATGTGAAGACTCTCCAGATATTGTTCAAAAAGTGTTACTGTGTTTTTATCCTTACCCCGACAGCTCAGAAAAGTGTGATTCAACAATGCGTCCATAGAATTTACACTACAAAACGAAGAGTCACCACGTTGCCAGTCTAACATAGCATAAACTTCTTCACAATTTTGTGCCATTTCGCTTCTGTTTCGCCAAAGGTACACGTCTTGTCCGCCATCTGCAATCGTCGATGATGTCAAGTTGTTCACACTTTTGGCGTCCCGCTTGCTTGTTGGGCAAACCAAAGACCCGGAACAAGAGCACGCCGGTAGGCCTACATTACAGGCAATTGCATTTTTATCATCAGCTTGAATAACGCTTGCACAAAATATAATACTTAAATATAATGTTCTGATTATGCGGCCCATATTCCTTGAACAATTCTTAGCGGACGGTGTTATCCAGATGGAGCTCTTGTGAAGGTTCGTACTCGACTCTTCGCCAATTACATATGATCTGTCTTGGTAACTATGTCGCCGGTTCTCTTATCAGTATTTATTAAATAGTGGAACATTTAATGAGCAAATGTTAACCTTTCCCTGAAAGTCTGACCAATGCCGACTAATTAAATACCAGACACTACAGAAACGTACGTAATATCAAATATCGACAAATATCAAATATTGCATTAACTATCCGTATACATACAGTTATACCCCACAGGGCAGGAAACAATGCCAACCTGCCAAATTCTAGACATTACTCCGGACATGTTTACATCAACGAAACCTTGATAGGCCATCCAGTATTGCACTGATTATATCTCCGGACATAGGTCATATTTCCGTACATCACGAACGGAAGGTTTCAAAACATCAGGAGCAAACAAATATAATCCCTCAAACTGAGTCTCTCGTCGTTTCTATTAAACACAACAGCGGAAAGATAATATCCCCAGGTTAGGACTTTTGACAAGAAGCCGTCCAGGAAATTCAAAACGCAGAGAGAAAATTATCGATAAGAACGAGCAGTCGTATGTTCGCATACAGGATACAGTGGCCACGTAACGACACTCTTTGACATATGGCATCTGGTGTATATCACGTCAGTCACTTTCCTATTGACTGGAAAGTGGAATATTCTATAAAACCAACGTTTTTCTTTCAGATAATTATTTTATATTTTTATTTCTTCAACCCACCCTTGCATTCCTTCACTTGAATTTCAGATATTAGAAACGAAGACCTTCATTTTATATTTCATTATGGAGAAGCTCATATATCATCAGTCCAGTAAAATGCGAATTTGAGTAACGTTACTAATTTTGATAACAGGCTAACAGATCGATACTACAAACAATAACGAAACACAATTCGGAATTACCTGTTTCCAGAAACACCAAAAGCTGTTACCGAAAACAGTAGCACACATCCGAAATTGATTTTAGAAGCTCCTAATAGCAGTAACAAAGAAACAAAATCATCTACGGGAGTTATCTCCCTAAGCTGAAAGAACCTTTTCCCTCCCAAACAAAGAACTTCGACACTTAAAGAAGGCTGTCACGTCATTCTAGACATGTTGAAGCATACGTAAAGATTAACTAAACATCATTGAAAATTGTTTAAGTTAATTAATCAAAATATGTGAGAAATTCGGGTAATGAAAAACAGAAAATTATAGATATACCTTTATTTGTAGTCTATAGTTGCGTGAAAACTAAGATCGAGGTAATCGGCAAAAAAACATTACATTGTTGTTACATATTCAACTCATGGCACACTGGTTTATAATTAATAAATTCGTAAAACTGAACAACCAGGGAGTGATTACACATCACACAACAAACACCAACACTGTCAGAGATTTTTTATTGACTAACGTAACGAAGCATTCAAAATTGGCATTTTGTTACTACATTTGATAATGGTATTGATTTTCGTACTTTAATGGACTGATAATGGTAAGAATGCATTCGACCATATAGGTTATTTTCTTGGAAGGTGCGTGTAGATTTTAAATCGAATGCATCGACTCTGTTGACTACTTTCCTTTTTCCTGACATTCTTAAACTTTCTTAGTTCGCTGATAATGTCTGTATTCATGGAAGCCATTTAACTGTATATCTTGTGGGATGCAATAACTACAAGCGTCAAAACTGTCCTTCAAGCATCTCAAATCCAATCGCATCACCGAAACTCAGCCGACGAAAATTTTAATTGTAATATTTTGTTCGACCACACATAGACCGGAAGTGTGCTAGAGGCATCATAGCGGAGCACGACTACTCAAAAAACGCGAATATCAGAAGGTAGGGGGAGCAAAATGATTTCCACTTGTACCGCTTACTGTGCAAGGTATCAGTACAAAGACATGCTTTAGCGCTACCCCCGATCCCGATAGAAACTCTCTTTAGATCGGCCAAGTCCCGTTTATGTGGGTCAATAGGTCTCTGCCTTGATTCAAAAGTAAAATTGGAGTAACGATTGGCTTTCCCTCGTGTCAGCTGTTGACAAAGAAAAGGACATCACTGTGAAAATTAACAGTTATCCATTCTCTACATACTATGTTCTAGCTTTTGA
Organism: Hanleya hanleyi; assembly: GCA_036873755.1. Classification (NCBI taxonomy): domain Eukaryota; kingdom Metazoa; phylum Mollusca; class Polyplacophora; order Lepidopleurida; family Hanleyidae; genus Hanleya; species Hanleya hanleyi. The sequence continues at coordinate 62,630 of JAVTVY010030792.1, forward strand.
TGAAATAATTCCATCCGCTGCTTTCAGCTATTTTCACATGATTGTTCATATATCGAAATACTTTTGGATAAACTTGGATATTATTCAGTCGAGTTATCAAATTAGACACGTGCCAACATCTCGCGCACCACATATCGCATATACGATATATGATTGGCAGGTGTCAGTTATGTTGGCCAGCGAGGCACCATACTGTATTTTAAGCCTCATAAATATTAATTGTCCAAGCTAATACGTGGGATATATGCATATAAAATAAATTGGGGCAGTATTTCTCCGGCACATGTACTGGTCTGTTCTATTGTTTTCTGATGAATGAAGTGTATTACCTTTCGCGGTTATTCAGACCCATATCTGTATGAAAATGAAGCGGGCCTTCTCTCTCGTCGACCTTACGACAAAAGAGATGATTACAATTTCGACAGCGTAAACTATCCCTTTCTGGACAGCAATATTCCAGTGGGACCGGCATATGGCGTATACATATGTCGCTTAAAAGCATTTGCTTGATCCTTTGTTAAATGTGACGGTTTTAGTCAACGTCACAGAACATTATTCCACTTAACACGGAGCTAGGGACCGTATGAACCCATTTACTTCAACATCCCTATGGTGTTCATATGAACAGTCACAATCAAACGCGACTGAGATAATAATTATCTAGATAACGACTTTAAAACAAAATCATATTGATTAAGAATACCAATCAGCGATACGGATTTGATATTTTGAAAATCATGATGTCTTGCTGGCATAAAATGAAAACTGTTGACCGCTTCTGTCTTACAGGAAACTAGCCTATGGAAGGGGCGTGGGGAGCGAAATGGCCCCCAAGGGGTAAAAATTATTTTTCTTACTCCTTGAGCTGTGGGGCTGAAACTTATCAGCCTACCCTTGGATCAAGGTCTACCAGTAAATGTAAAAAGTCGAAGATGGTCGCTTTGATGACGTCACAGTGAGGTCATTTTCAAGAACGGTATTTTTGGTCGATTTTTCGGTTAGATTTTTCGAATTTTTTATTTATGCAATTTCTCCGACAAAAAATGATAAATTAGTAAATATTAATGTGATGTGAAATGAAATGGCTTTTGCCCAGTTTTCATCGCGGAAGAGCAGAAATGTTGAAGAAAAATGGCGAAAACATAATTCTTTTGGTACCCCACGTGACCGCCATGTCGAATTTGCCCATGATCCTCTACTCAGAGGGTTATGCAATTAGGCTCGAAATGACCCCAATATGATAAACTATAAAGTCGCGGAATATCAGCTCTCATATTAGGTTAATCTTCTCGGTCTTCAGGGGTGCATGTTGATCCATGATCTTCAAATGTGCTCGCAGTATGAAATGGCATTCGATTGAATTCTTGGTTCAATGATTTGATGCCAATATTTTGATATGATCTAAACAACATTTCCTTGCATGTCGTTTGCTGTACATACTCTTTGAGTGCAGTCGCTACAATGTTATTCCAATCACAATCAAAATTTATAGTTTTACCAAAATCGTTGGCAGAGTTTGTTAAGACGACGTCAACACTCGATGGCTCACAACCGTAAACGTGACAAGTGTTACCATAGTTATACGACGAACAGTTCACTAAACCCAATAGCATGACCCACTGTCACGTTGCAAAGTATACACAGTGTGGCCCTAGACACCACTACCCCGTCACTCCTTTTAACCCTTACAAATCCATATATGATTTGATGTATAGCGAACAGAAGGATCGATCAAACTGTCGCACCGGTACTGGCTATCTCATTCCCTGTACTTCACATATCACTGACGCTTGTCAAGTAATCAATACTTATCCCTTCGTCGTCCATACATCTTCACCCATCTCATCCCGTTTAGACAGGTTCCGGTCTGTGGGTGAACGTTGTCATCGCTATCAGACGACCACTTCTGTAATAAGGGTCCCTGGAAACTGGATCTGGAAACATTTGTCCAAGGATAACTTACATTAAAAGCGGATGTCCACTTTTAGAGTCAAGCTATCCAACCCTAGGTGAGAATTGCCCAAAATACCCAACTTATTTAAGATAATGCCCTAAAATGCTCTTGTAATAAAATAATTTTACTCAAGATAAGTTAAATTTCAAGAAAACTTTAAGATTCTTTTTTTCTTGTTTAAATGAAATTTGGAGTGGGGTAAATATATTTTACTTAAACAAGAAAAAATTAAGAATTTTTCTTAAAACAAGATCTGTTCCTGTTCCAACAATATCAGGATTTGCCCCCCCCCCCCCCCCCCCTTAGCCATCAGCTGGATAACCCCATTGCAGGCTTCACAGCTGAAGTCGATCCGATATTGAATCACAGATTTATATAACATGAATAACGTATTACTGTCGGCCCCCGCGAGGTCATGGAGATATTTCTCTGCCTCCAACGATGTCAAGGATATATTTCTCTGCCCCCACGAGGTTAAGGATATATTTCCCTGCCCCAACGAGGCCAAGGATATATTTCTCTGCCCCCACGAGGTCAAGGAGATATTTCTCTGCCTCCACGAGGTCAAGGAGATATTTCTCTGCCCCCACGATGTCAAAGATATATTTCTCTGCCCCCACGAGGTCAAGGATATATTTCTCTGCCCCCACAAGGTCAAGGATATATTTCTCTGCCCCCACGAGGCCAAGGGTATATTTCTCTGCCCCCACGAGGTCAAGGAGATATTTCTCTGGCCCCCACCAGGTCAAGGATATATTTCTCTGCCCCCACGAGGTCAAGGATATATTTCTTTGCCACCACGAGGCCAAGGATATATTTCTCCGACCCCACGAGGTCAAGGATATATTTCTCTGCCCCCACGAAGTCAAGGATATATTGCTCTGGCCCCACAAGCTCAACGATATATTTCTCTGCCCCCACGAGGTCAAAGATATATTTCGCTGTCCCCATGAGGTCAAGGAGATATTTCTCTGCCTCCACGAGGTCAAGGAGATATTTCTCTGCCCCCACGATCTCATGGATATATTTCGCTGCCCCCAAGAGGTCAAGGATATATTTCTCTGCACCCACAAGGTCAAGGATATATTTCTCTGCCCCCACGAGGCCAAGGGTATATTTCTCTACCCCCACGAGGTCAAGGAGATATTTCTCTGGCCCCCACGAGGTCAAGGATATATTTCTCTGCCCCACGAGGTCAAGAATATATTTATTTGCCCCCACGAGGTGGAGGATATATTTCTCTGCCCCCACGAGGTCAAGGATATATTTCGCTGTCCCCATGAGGTCAAGGAGATATTTCTCTGCCTCCACGAGGTCAAGGAGATATTTCTCTGCCCCCACGATGTCAAGGATATATTTCTCTGCCCCCACGAGGTCAAGGATATATTTCTCTGCCCCACAAGGTCAAGGATATATTTCTCTGCCCCCACGAGGCCAAGGGTATATTTCTCTGTCCCCACGAGGTCAAGGAGATATTTCTCTGGCCCCCACGAGGTCAAGGATATATTTCTCTGCCCCACGAGGTCAAGGATATATGTATTTGCCCCCACGAGGCCAAGGATATATTTTTCTGACCCCACGAGGTCAAGGATATATTTCTCTGTCCCCACGAAGTCAAGGATATATTGCCCTGGCCCCACAAGCTCAACGATATATTTCTCTGCCCCCACGCGGTCAAAGATATATTTCTCTGCCGCACGAGGTCAAGGATATAATTTCTCTGCCCCCACGAGGTCAAGGATATATTTCGCTGTCCCCATGAGGTCAAGGAGATATTTCTCTGCCCCCACGAGGTCAAGGATATATTTCTCTGCCCCCACGAGCTCAAGGATATATTTCTCTGCCCCCACGAAGTCAAGGAGATATTTCTCAGCAGGTTCACATCAGATTGACATTTATTTACAAAGTTTTGGATGTTGGTACTCCAGGTATGTTTCTCTGCCCCACGAGGTCAAGGAGATATTTTTCTGCCCCCCCCACGAGATCAAGGATATATTTCTCTGCCCCCACGAGGTCAAGGAGATATTTCTCTGCCCCCACGAGATCAAGGATATATTTCTCTGCCCCCACGAGGTCAAGGAGATATTTCTCTGCCCCCACGAGGTCAAGGATATATTTCTCTACCCCACGAGGTCGAGGATATATTTTTCTGTCCCCACGAGGTCAAGGAGATATTTCTCAGCAGGTTCACATCATATTGACATTTATTTACAAAGTTTTGGATGTGGGTACTCCAGGTATGTCTGCTGTCGAAATTCAGCCCCAAAAATTTCACATTTTCTACACAGCTGATCATTGGTCATGATATGGCGAAAATCTGCCACGGGGACTTCAAAAGCAGCCGATAAATATATATCAATATTTTGAACTGAATTTCATCTCCCAGATTATACGGTAATAATAGAACATTCACCAGCTGGTAAATGAACAATGTGCATTGTATCGAACGATTTAAAATGCCCTTCGATAACATTAACAAACCTTGGATCTGGCCATTCAAAGATTAGACGTAGAATCTGTGAGATAAACCGTGTGCTATGCAAATAAATTATACAAGCTTTAAGTACAAAGCCGACAACAATCAACGTCTATGTATGTGTGTGACATATGTTCCCGGATTAACACAATTTCTGGGGTTTTAATGCCCGCTTGGTCGAGGCGACATTTTAAGGTAGAGTCGAATAATAGTGAATATAACTGGCAAGATAGGTCCACGTATACAATAACATTATTACTTATATCATTTGTTTAACCTTCTGTGTGTGACATCTTCAGTAATTTCTGGATGGCAGCCACGAACTGGGTATTTAAAACCTCACATTACCAACTTTGTTGAAGACTCTTAATTGCTTCGATGTACGCATTCAAATCGAAATGCATCATCGTTAAATTGAAAAACAAAATCAGGGTCAAATTTAAAATGGCGGCGATGAGGGAACACCCGCGACACGAATTCCATGCATTAAAGGTAAATATACCTTAGGCACTTGTATGCATAGAAAGCGAGCATTTCGATAAAAAACGACGAAAACACAACGTTTCATTCACAACCCCGTGGCTGCCATTTTAAATTTATCCATGATCTTCTACTCGGAGAGGTAAGCAAATAGGCGTGAAATAATCACGAAATGATAGTTACGAGCGCTTGATCCGTTATTCATTATTCAGCCGTCGACCATTAAAGTGATCGTAAACCCTCAAGTAAAGTTTACATCAAATGAAAGACCATTGCAAACAGTGTGGGAAAATATTTATTGTATTTTTTACGATTTATTCCTACGAAGTAGGCTACCATTTGCAAATTGTCCGGTAATGAGTGAGTGAGTGAGTGAGTCAGTCAGTCAGTCAGTCAGTCCATCCGGCAAAATATGGAGAACTGTTGACATTAGAACCCTGATTTTTGGCATGAACGTGTATTACGGCATTGTTACCAGCGAGTTCTTAGCTGACCAAATTCTGATGAAAATTTGATTTATAATTGTTTCTTTCGTTATTTATTGATGGCTCAGCGAGGGCACTGTCATGCCCATCGGGAACCTTTGGCTGTATGTTTCACTGTGACTTTTGAAGGTTCGCTGATACGGCATATCACGTTGGACACACCGGTTCTCGTAAAATCACCGAAGTTAAGCGAATTTGAGCCCGGTCAAGACTTGGATGAGTGACCTCGTGCTGTACTGCTGGGCTGATAAGTGTCCAGGGTAATAGGAACGGAGGGCGATGATAGTTGCTATGCCAATGACTCACCAGCGGTGACATCTGGGAAAGTTAATAGTACCCACTGTCAATTAGAGACTGCTATATAAATTCTCTCACGGTAGCACATAAGGCCCCCAAGTCATCTCTCGAGTATACACTTAAATGATATCAAACCCTACTTCGTAGGTCCGGTGACGTTAGTCACACTGCCATGTTACACAGAGTAAACTTCAAATAAAGCATGGTATTCTATGGTGGTCTACTGCAATCATATTTAGGTCCGGTGACGTCACGCTGCCTTATTGCATATATTTCAAACTTTGTATTCACTTTGCAATGCTTCATTCAAGCTTAAGGTGTGTATACTTTGTGTTTCAACACAGACTCACTGTTCCAATGTGCATGTTACACCAAAATCTGGGAGATGGTAACTCATAAGTGTCAAATCAATTTGAATTTTGCATTTAATTTCCACGATTATGAGTTACCATCTCCACGATTTGGGGAAACATGCACATTGGAACAGTGAGTCTGTGTTGAAACTCAAAGTATACACACCTTAAGCTTGAATCAAGCATTGGAAAGTGCATACACAGTTTGAAATATATGTATTAAGGCAGTGGCCATTTTGAATTTATCAATGATCTTCTACTCGGATGGGTAAACAAATAAGCGTAAAATAATCACAAAATGATAATTTCAAGCGCCTGATCCGTTATTCATTATTCAGGCGTCGTCCATTAGAGAATATCCGCGTCCATAACCCTACTCTACCTACTCTGATACCACGGTGTAACGGCCTCACTGTGCCAAAGAGGCTGTGCCAAAGTTAAAAGCTGGTTTACCAGTGCCGGTGAGTCTGAATGCAGAATATTTCCTGAAGTGATCATACACTGTGCTTTTAATGTGGATTATTTTTGCATCCTATATGTTACGTTACGAATTCTTTATGAGTGAACTTTTCAGAGACCTTTGTCATGGTATTGTAGTCTATTATTAGACATTGTGGATGTTTCTAGAATATAGAGCTTGTTCACATATTATTTTATGGGTCAGCCACTTGGAGCTTTCTAGAAGGTTGTTGTAAATTGTATCTAGATCAGATGATGCGGTAACGCTGTGTATTCTAGAAGCTTATTGATTGGGTAGAATGATCTGGAATGCCTCATAGAGTATAAATAGCGCTCATGGAATGCCTCATAGAGTATAAATAGCACTCAGTCAGTCAGTCAGTCAGTCAGCAGGGAATTTAAACTGACATTTTTATGTGGGTGTTATACTGTGTTACCTTTGCCTGTGCCTGTAAATACGGACTGCTGGATTATTATTGTTATTGTAAAATTGACGTAACACCTCGACTACAACTAAAATTAGTAATTAACACGCCACGTTTCAGTTACACTGTCTGTGTGTTGCGCAACTGTGGAACTCCAGAAAGAATCGGAGAGCATTTTCGAGACCTTTAATACATTTACAAATACATTTATTAGTAAATAAATTACACAGGTTTCAGGAAATACGTTCCCTGATAACCTATATGGACGAGAGACCTATCAAGGTCACACACAACTAAAAACAGCTTTACTTAATATTTAGCAAATCGGCAGCGCACATATTGGGAAAATTAGATTTCCTAACATTCGCCGCCACAAATGACCCATCACGCCAAATAGCCTGGTAGAGTTTTTCCGTGGCCGAATGCATACGAATTTGGGTTACAATGCGAGAGGTCGTGAGATCGAGACACCCTGCAGCAGACTGAGGGTAACAAACCACTAGAAAGCAGCCTTACTTAATATGTAGTACATCGGCTGCTCACATCTTGACAAAACTATATTCCCTAATATTCGCCGCCACAAATGACCCACCACGCCATGTAGCCTGACATTTCCGCTCAAACATATAAAAAATCCAGCATACATTCGCCACCAAGTTTTCGAGCTACGACTGCCAGAAATTAGGTCATTCCGCTCGACACAATCACATTGAATATGAGGGCTGGGCAATCAAACTGCCCCGAGTTTTTCCCTATTGAAATTTTAGAAGGTTGTTTGGATATTTTTTTATTGTTGAATATTGTAGATTTTAAAATATATCACAAACCATTTCTCGCAGTCAGGTATAATGACCAATAAGTAAGTGAGTAGGATTTAACGTCGTTCTCAACATTTTTTTCAGTCATATCACGACGGTGCCTACATGTGCCAGAACACGAGATTGTCCACAGTTCCTATTATCCTGGACAGCACCTGACCACCCATCCAAGTATGGACCGAGCTCAACGCTGCTTAACTTCGGTGATCTGGCGAGAACCGGTGTGCCCAACGTGATACGCCATACTAAATGACCAATTAAATTTTCTGATTATAGTTTTAGGTAAAAAAAACAGTTGTGGTTTGTGACCTGAGCTGGCAGACTGTACATTGGAAATGGATCGACCGTCTCTATTATTTCTGAGAGATATTCGATGCCATACATGTATACTCTTCGTCCTTGCTCCGGTGAAGTACAGATTTCAGAAATCCGATAAATATAATGCTTTTGGTACGACCTTGTGACCTTAAATGAATGAAAATGAGAGTAACAGGAGTAAATCGTAGAAACTCTCAGATGTTGTGGAGCACAAAGGGTATAACATGGCTCTTAAAATGGTGATTTCATCTGATTGGTTGACGCAATCCACGTGATGTTTACTGATGGGGGTTCCCGGAAACAAATGCCGTAAGTAGATTCAAAATGGTCACGGTTGATTTGCAAAGTCAGTCTCACGCGCGTAGATGACAAAAACCGCTAAAAAATGTTTTTCTTCCTCAACGCGAGTCTAGACTCCTGGTGATACGTCCAGCTCCACAGTTCTAATATCAGTCGATCTCGTTGTACATTATGGATTCGGGCACCACTTCTAGGCATCGTTCCACCTGTCTGAAAACGCTTTCCATTCTTAGTGAGACTTTAGCAGACTGGTTCTCGGACAGAAGTGGGTATAATAGGTCATGCTTCGTCGCAGCTCTGAAATCTGACTTCCACATGGAAAATAGTCGTCTCAAGTGCTCTATGGTACGCCGCCTCACTCTGTGATGGAATTGAAGAGATATATTGGGTTATTGAACTATATATAACCGAATTAATGACCATGAATGTTTCATCTGACTAAGGGTGCTTATGTTGATTATACCAGTATTCAGGAAGATGAATTATAAATTCAGATTTTCCGATATAATCTCTCAAACTCCGAACAGCGCATGTCAGCTGAACGACTATCGTCTGGCTACAAGCACTGCCCGCAGCCGAATGCTCTAGCACAGATCCGAAGACCAGGGAACACGTGGGTTTGTGACGATGGGACTAATCACGCACATATACAGCTCCCTACGCAAATAGATTCGTTGAGAACGGCGAGAAAATCAAGAATCTAACTTCTTTTTCGGTGTAAGCTATTTATTAAATACTTTTGTGATATATTTGGTTGATGAAACAAAGGCTTATGGCGGAAAGAAGGAAGATATATATTGCGGAGTAATCTCAACGCTGAGAGCGTGTTAACGATATTTTCAATTGCGGGCAGTGCTTTTAGCCAGACGATAGTCGTTCAGCTGACATGCGCTGTTCGGAGTTTGATAATCTCTGACAATTGCGCAGTCAGGCATGAGCCACTGTTAACTTTGCCCATGAAAGCCAAAAAAAATCAAACCCGTTGGGGGGGGGGGGTGGTGGAATTTTGAAGAATTCACCCCTAAATTGAAGAAGACTCCAATATATCTACATTTTTATCGTATTAACATCTGCGCATGCCTTATGGATAATTTCGGACTATTTTTTTCTTGTGCATTATCAGCAACATTTGTAATATAAGCAGCGGTACCAAATAAAAAAAAATGACAATCACAGTATACATAAACATAGGCTAGTTTCCTGAAAAGAGAAACCAAAATGGTTCAATCCATAGTTTGTTTTGGAAAAGAAATCGCTTTTCATTCTCACTGACGTTCCCATGATTTATGTATTAATGATAGCTCATCAGAAATGGTACACTTTTCGAATTCCAATACAGAAAGATTGTAGACCAAAGCTACATTTTTTAGAAACCGTCGGAAGATATGCCGTCGGAAGATATACCATCGGAAGATATACCGTCGGAAGATATACCGTCGGAAGATATACCATCGGAAGATATACCGTCGGAAGATATACTCAGGTATCTGTCTGATTCACCAGATCTAAACCGTTCTGTCAAGTTTCGATTTTTTGACCGAAGCACCAACCATTGTGACCGAGACTGTATATCAGTTATCACTGATTAAAAGCCATGCCTTCATAGGGCGACAGCGAAAGTCACATCGGGCCAAGCTTTAATACGCTAAATCAGGCTGTTGTCTGTGGTTTATATCGGAATCGAGAGGGATATTTTACAGGCTGGTAAACTGAAGTAATTAAAACCTGTTTAACCGCTTTTGTGTTTTCCGCTCTGCTTGCCTTAAACTTACCAGGCCTGGGTGGGATCTTTATGCCCCCCCCCCCTACCGAACTTTCTGCTCTATCTCCAGGAAGACAAAAACAATCGAGAGCTGACACTGTAGTTCATCATATTTGGTTCAATTTGAGCCTATTTGCATAAAACACGGGCAGAGGATCATGGGTAAATTCAAAATTATTTACTAACTTAGCATGACGTCTCAGTATGTTCTAACAATATTTTCTCGGAAGACATTTGGCTGTCTTACGTCTTATAATTCTCTGTATTCTATTCTGAATGTGAGGTATCGAGGGAGGCTTTCCTGTGCAGCTATATTGTTTGGAGAATGATGAATTGCTCCCTGAAGAAACTTTGACATGACCTCAAGTGACCAAGCGCTGTACAGCTGGACCCATACACTGCAAGGATCGCTGTATTTGGTGATTTTATCCTGCTGACAAACGTCTCCCTGACCAACTTAAAGAGCGTCTATTTATTTTAACGCAGTTAAAATAGAATCTTCTAGGTAACAAAATTAGATATATTATAATATTCTGTCTACGGAATATCAAATCCTTTTCTTTGTTTTTTTTTCCTACGTGGAGACGAGCCTGGAACCAGCTGCTGAACGACTGCACTGTCCACCCCAAAGACGTTATTGTAAGTTACATGTATGTGCACAAGGATACTGAATTTCTTGGCAACTTGCAACGACTTTTGCGCCTAGGAAATCCGTTATCATGAATTATGCTGGAATAAATATCAAATATCCATTGGAAGACAAGAATACAAGCCTTTCGTCCGGCATTCAATATACAGCCGTAGTTTATTAAAGAGTTTCCGCTTACATAATCCAAAGACCTAATTCATATAACAGCATTAGCACCAAATTAAAAAATATCTTAGCATACAAAAAAATAATAGGCTAGTCTCCTGTAAGAGAGAAGTGGTCAACAGTTTTCAATGTTGCCGGCAAGACAACATGATGTTCCAAAAATATCAAATCCGTATCGCTGATCAGTATTCGTAAACAATATGAGGTTCGTTGTAAAGTCGTTATCTAGAGTATGATGTATCTGTCAAGCTTTATTTGCGTGTATTCACATGAACACCATGAGGAACTTGAAAATACATGGGTTCATACGGCCCCTAGTCCCGGGTTAGAAAGTCAACAAGATGTTTTAGACAGTATTTTTGACAACTGCAAACCACGAACACAATCTGGTGTGCTGTGTTACAACGAAAGAATGCTGGGAGACTTCGACTTCCTTAGATATGGAAACACACGCAACTGGAGGAAAATGCTAGAGGGCAATTTCAGGGATCGTCCTGGTTTCCACCAATTCTACCACCGCACGCAATCTCTAACCGTGTATGATAACATTAGCAGAGGAACATAAATCGAAGCGGCTGTCAACCAGGTTGGGGGGGGGAGGGGAGGTGATCCATACGACTAGATCTATCAGATCATCGCCATGCGCTTGCGAGGGAAAGCTAAAATATATGTAACAGTGTGACCTCCTCGTGCGCGAGCATGGTGATTCACCCATGGACCTCAACAAATTATAGCCCTGGATAACGGGTCCAAAAAGGCATCAACAGCAATCCACCGATACGCATGCTAAGCGACCTCCTCCTATCTCACATAACGACGATGTCCACAAAATGTGCTATAAATGAGTGATTTGTTTTTTGTTTTTTGTTATCAATATATACACTTTGCCAAATCTGCATATTGGACGTGTCCAGTACCTTATAGCACAGTAGGCCTATAGTGCTGCAGGGTTACCTGTTAATTTAGTTTCTTCATTTTCTCCCTCTAGCACTGTGTGAATGGATCAAGTTTCCAAATTCCGGAAACTCGCCGGAAATCTGTTGGAAACTTCCGATTCCGGAAACTCGCTGGAAACCTGTTGGAAACTGTGTCACAGTTTCCAATAGGTTTCCGGCGAGTTTCCGGAATTGGAAACGTGATCCATTCACGCAGTGTAGGTTCTTACAGCTCTGACCATCCACGATATGACGCAGAGTAAGAAACGTATAACCGCGTTGAAAACACCAGTTGCTACGATCTCGTACAAAGATATTCTTGACCACTACGCTGAGTGGACCGCGCACGAATCTTAAAGAAGTATGTTCTCGTTGTAGCAACTCAGTCTGTTCCTTACTACAATATATGTAGCTTCTATCGTCGCCATCTCTGATAATTTCCATTTTCCTATCAACAGAATCTCATCTGCCCCGAAGAGATGCTCAAAAGGTTTCCTGGAGCTCAAGCAATGGGTAACAGTTGATTTTATGGAAGATACTCTCACGGGTACAAACAGCAGCTGTATAATGCTGTTGTTCGTGAATGATAGCTGCAGTGCCCATTATTAGTTTTTTATTTCATACACATTTGGAATTGATGCTATCTGTCATGTGGAATGATCTTCCGATTATTAACGCGGAAATACACGCCTTGCCGGTCGTATAAAAATAGCAATAACCGCCATGTTTCCTTCCCATAGTGCAATGCGAGTGAGTGAGTGAATAGGGTTTAACGTCGCTTTAAACATTTTTTCTGCTATATCACGACGGGAAAGGAAAGGTAGGGGAGGAGGAGTCGGGGCGGGGCTACCTACTTGCAAAAAATCAGATCTAATGCTGCCATTTTATAGTGCTGTCCCACTGAAATATCATGCCGTAGGCAGACATGAAACCCCACGCAGTCACATTATACTGACACATCGCTGTTATTGCACTCATGGCGGTGTTAGGTTAGAAAGTGTAGGAACATTCAAAACATTGAGGAAAGGCTAACAATTCCCTGATGCTAAAACAAGGAGTTCCCTTCACACAGAAATAGAAATAGGTCGTCCCCTACAAAACCACGCCACGATGAAAATAGATAACTCGGGGGAGAATCGTGCGATGGAAAGTCAGAAGATTTGTCAGAAGGGTATTCTGGGTTCAATGCCACAACGAACGATCAGACGACAACCAAATGAGGTATACTGTCACCGTGCCTTTCCTTCGCCGCCCAACGATCAACGGTTAAGGAAACGATGGATAAAGGTCTTCAGGATTATGTCATGCCGAGAAAATCCAGTAAGAAATTAAAGAGTGTTAACTCGCGTTGGCTATGCCGACGACGATGCGTCCGCCAGCGATTGCTGCTCAGCATATCAGTTTTCGACCAATCAGAGACAACGACAGGTGTGCAGCCGAGCGTCTCCACCGAGCGTGTCTCCACCAAAACAGCTGAATTTCGACGTAACTTCTCATCAATTATGAACACATATAATTGCATAGACTTTTCTAGTAAACCTTTATCTTTCTGATAAGGGGTAAACAAATTATCCATTCGTGAAACAAGCGAGTCAAAAAATCATCTTTGCTAGACCTATTTCACTGGTCAAGTCGTTCTTCCGTTCAATTAATAAGGGGACGTGATTGGCTGCACTGCACCTTTTAAATCTTATTTTGACGTAATTTGCGAAAAATCATAAATTATATTGCTTTACATCACAGGGAAGGTGATATATTACAGAACGTTTGTAGAGAAAATATATTTCAGGAAACTTGTATTCATTTAGATCGACTGACGAGCCGTGATCTGCAATGCGCGCACATCACGTCCGTGACTCAGTTTTTAGCGCATGCATGCCGTTTATGTCGCTCACTGAGCATCAACCAGTTTGTGCACTGATTGCTGAAATTAAGATCAAGCATCCAGAAAGATATCCGAATATAGTCCCATTTCTTCGTGCCTTTCACCTTGAATGAGCCTTCAGGGGAAGCATAACGAAAATGGTTGACGAGATTCAGGCTCATATGAACGGAACAATTATTTTTGGATTACACTTTCTTAGTATAACACACATTCTAGAGCTGAAAATTGGTCAAGTCCGTTGTTGGATTCGAACCGGCGACCACCAGAGTAAGGCCAGCGCTATATGTCGGCGGTCTCAACCACTCGGCCAACGAGTCTCTCTCAAAAATAGGAGGTAGCAGGCCGGGAGTCTTGAAAGCGAACATAGAGTAATATCGATTTTACCAATTTTCAGCAAGATAACGTAATCTCAAAATAACGAAAATACTGTTTTACGATCACTTTCTAATTGACAAAAAAATCTCCTTATGTATTCAGCTATGGGAGCTGTGTCATTACGGTCAACAAAGCGGTATGGTATTTTCGCTTTCAAGACCCCTGGTATACTGGTATACTCCTTACCTCATATACATGTATCAGCGAGAGGCCCGTTGGCCGAGTGGTTTAAGTCACCGACATATACTCTGAAAAAACAATTGTGTACAAAATTGCACATCTACAAAAAATGTGTATCAGGAGTACACAATTTGTGTACTTTTTCTACACAAATTGTGTATCATAGCTACACAGTGATTTTAGATGTTCAATTTTGTTATAGCGATGTGTACCTACACTGTTATATATTACCATTATTTCACAGTAAATGTATGTTGGAGTTTACAGTACATTTAATCGTGTAAATTGAACTGGGATATTTCAGTTGACATCAACTGGAATGGGTAAACTGCTCACACACATAACATAAAATTCCTGTTTTCTCTGAAATGAGGTTGATATCTTTGCGCACGAAACGCTCATTTGCAGGAAACAGCCGGGCCCAATGCCATAGGCTACATCCAACACCTGCGTTGTTGTGCGATATAACATTCTGAACATTATCCGCACTGGGACGGACGCAGCGGCTAACTTTAATTTTCGGCCTACAGACCGATTTGGTTTTGGTTTTATCTGACTTGGAGTTGTGTTCACTATTCATGCAATTTCACAGATTCCTTCGCGATTATGTACGAGACTTGTGGTCACCGCATTTGTGCGAAGAGCTGAAATACGCGAAAGAGCAATGACCATTTCGGCCTTCCAGTGAGCTACGTTGCCAAGGAACCGATAATTGTAGAAAAGAGTGCCACGTAATTATACAGTTTAAAGGATGTTAAAAAACGGTAATATTGCAACCTAATTTACCGTTGAATGCCTGTCAATAAACGGTAATTATAAAATACGGTGCAACATTTTACAGTTAAAGGCCTGTAAAAAGCGGTAATTGTAAAATACGGTGCAACGTAATTTCACAGTTGAATGTACTGGCATCTTTTCTGCCAGTACATTTAACTGTGAATTTACGGTGTGATTTATAACAGTGTAGGGTACACAGTTTGTGTACTTTTGATACACAACTGTTTTTAGCGAGTAGCGCTGGCGTAGGTTGCTAGTCGCTAGTTCGAATCAAACTTTCAGCACTAGAATCTGTGCTATACTAAGATAGTTTTATCCCAAAATAACGAAAATACTGTTATACGATCACTTTTTAACTGCCAAAAAACCTCAAATTAACTGGTTGTGGCCGCGCTGGTGTTATACTTGATCACTCAGTCGATCAAGATTTGAATGGAAAGCAGAATGAGAATCCAACATATGAGATGTTGGCGCTTGATTCGACGCTGGATGTAAAAGCTTGAACTCTTACTAGAAAGAAAATTGAAAGAAGAAGAAAGGAAAGCAATCGTTGAATGGAGTTAATTTTCAGAAATTGCTCAAGTCTGTTTTCCGTGATATTACAGAGCCCAGATCAGAAATGGTCACGTATTGGGTGTTTTATAGGGAGATGATAGAGGCCCTGCTACTCAATTATCATTCTTTAAGATGTTTATTGGGATGGAATTCTTTCTCTGCGCTTGATGCGGACATAATCCAAAGACCTAAATCATATAATAGCGTTAGGAGCGGTCAACAGTTTTAGATGATGTCGGCAAGACATCAAGATGTTCCAAAAATATCAAATCCGTATCGCTGGTAAATATTCTTAATCCATATGATTTTCGTTATCTAGAATATGATGTATCTCAGTCACGCTTTGATTGTGGCTGTTCATATGAACATTATGAGGATCTTGACATACATGGGTTCATACGGCCCCTAGCCTCGAGTTATGTGGAATTAGACACAAGTTACGAAACGTAACGCCATAGATCTTGCAAGCTACGCTCGTATTTTGCTATCAGCATGCGATATATATCGCCAAATTTGAGAAACTTCGAATGGAGGCGCTTGATGATATAGCACTATTTCATAAGTTTCTGCAAGAGTGGTCTGTGACATTGATTAAAATCGTCACATTCAACGCCGGATCTAGCAAATGCCAGTAGGCGAGATATTTATACGCTACAGGTAGGTCCCTCTGGTACATTACTGTCCAGACATGGATAATTTACGGTATCGAAATTGTAATCATCTCTTTTGTCGTAAAATCGACGAGAGAGAAGGCCCACTTCATTTTATAGAGGTATAGGTCTAAATAAAATGTGCCGTTAGGGCTATCTGCAGTTTCCTTCAAATCCTGTGAAGGTGGATATATATCCTTCACTGCGTCATTTATATAGCGATAATCCACACCTGATGAAAAGCAAATACACCTCTTATAGATGCAGAAGTGAATCTTTCAAATCATTCTCTGAATGCAAATCTAAAATGGCGGTCTCATTCCTTTCAATACAAACTTCAGTTGCCTCGTGGAAATTCGGATATTTCCGTTCGTGGTCGTAGAGAAAGTGTCCAAAATTGGCGTCCTCGAACCCTCTGAAGTGTAAGCTGTTGAGGGTGCCCGATTCTTCAAATGTTTCCACAAACTCAGGCAGGAGCCCATTGGAAACCACATGAGCCAGGGTTCCGCATATGACAATACTTCAGGGCGGGAGATTTCATGTCGCGTTCATAGACCTCCCTCTGTTCGACGGAGGTAAACACCTGTGTGAAATTTCACTCAAGTAAGTGTGGAAGTACCTCCCACTCAAGCACTTGAGTGAAAAAAAACCCCTCAAGTTGGGTGAATTCCACTCCAGATGAGTGAGTTCAACTTGAGTGGAATCAACTTCACTCAACCTGAATTTTAGTGGAATTTGAATAAATTTCACTCAACCTGAGTGGGATGAATTCAAACTCTCATTCGAGTTTTTTTAGAGAGTAGATGGCTTTCTTCTTTATATGAATCAATTTGATTGAATAAAATACGGGAATGGGATAGAATCGAGCATAACGGAGTCACAAAACACACGTATAAGTATAAAGCACATTTGGTTTACAAAGTTGGAGGAATAGAACCTCTACATCTTGCTGCCGCTACACAAAGTGATTTACATACCATATATTTGATGTAGTGGTATATGTTTGTGAGGGTCGCTCAAATGCATGGGAAATGTATGGAAAATGGTTACTAAACATTTATCATACATTTCCCGTCATAGAAAATGTATGGTAAATATAACTTTTCATGTAGTGTTGGTGATTCATCTTCAACGACCTTTGAGTGAAAAACTTACCGACAACACTGCTTCAATGCCAATAAACCCCTTGACACAATTGAGTCCCTGTTACAAAACCTGAAATTTTGAAAAAGGGATAAATATCAAAATTCATGTTGAAGATATTATTATACATGAGGCCTCATTCAAATGTAAAGTGACAGTGCGATAATTGCATACAATAAAAAAAGTCCGTGAGTAAGCCTAACGTGCTTTGGAATATTCCCTCCAGTGAAATATTTGTTAAGTTGCATTGAGGGATTTCCCTTAGCATATTGACTTCCCTTAATGTGGTATGAACATTTCCTTGCTATGCTACGGGATATTCTCTTGATGCTCATTAGGAGGACTATTTCATAAAGTTGTAAGAAATAATTTGTGTTCCCCAATATTTCTAGAAATCTAGCTGTTACGATTCATCGCTCTCATCCGACTCTGATACAACGAAATCCCGTTTGACCCAGATAAATCTGGTATAACGGATATTTCTTGTGCCAGGGCTGGTTGAACCTCACATTCATGCGTAATTCAGCCGCAGATCTGCTACTGCGATGTCGACGATCGTCGGGAGTTTCAACTTCTGATATGCGCATCCACTATGGTCACGCTACCGATAATTTCACCGGGTGCCACCGTCGCATCGTCCAGGGCCAGCTGTAGTTCCAACCCGTGACCACATCAGCAATCATTCGATGTAGGCCACCGCGTGGTCGAGGGCCAACCGTAGATCAGGAGGCGAGGTGAAGCCAATGGTTGTTTCATCTTAGTTTAGGGACAATGGGCCTAAAAGAGCGTAAACCTCGTGATCTACGTACATGCGGGGGCGAGGGGCAGTCGAGCAGACCAAAACACATCCGTTTAAATTTCTGTCACCTTGATGGGACAGACGAACGGAAGCTGGTCGGGGCCCTGTAAGGTCAAGATCACAGATATATCCCTCTTCGACGATATTGACTTGATTACCATAGACATGCAGGCCATCTGTGGGGTGAGGCTGGTGAAAAGATCTATGACGGACCCCATGGATAGATAAGTGAATGAAGGACAACGTGGTAACTTTATCCTGACGTAGAGCTGCTTTTTTCCGGCTCTGCACACTCTTCACTCCCCTCTGCAGGTCAATGCCTGTCGCACCATGGCACCGTTTATCCGTGCCACCGCGTGTGTGTAAAATGCTCCACCCAATTCTAGGGCCGTGTAAACTTGTTCAAATATGTCCAAAAGGTTTCAGGCATAGAATATGCGCCCCATTCACACTGGAGGTGGAATCGCTACACACAATCCAAGGATCACGTAATCTGATTCAAACCTTTCCAAGGGTCGAAATCTAGGTTACGGTATAGGAAAATTGCCTCATTGACAGCGCAACTGTTGCCTTGATTGTCTTAATTATAACTTCTATGTTCAAGCCTCGTCTTGCTTTTTGTGAATAACTAAGGGACAAGATATAGGATGTCATTTATACATACGCTAGGCCATGATCCAGATGAATTGTCAGTAACGGTCTCCCTCTGCCGTCTTTGATGTATGCGTGCTTGCGATCCACATTGCCTATCACCTGGTCAAATATCACCATGTCCAAGAGGTCCATGTAAAATTTAGTCACGTTATACAGAGGTCTCGACTGGACAATGTTACACGGCACTTGGTCGTTCAACGTATCTGTAGAACTGGAGAAGAACACGAAGAAATCAGGGGCGGATTTCATGAAACCTCAATTGACTTTTTCAAGGGCGATTTTCACACTTGACCAAGTGCTCTTGAAATAATTCTCAAGTTGACTTTCACCAATCGTTTTTGACCGCATTTGGTCAAGTGATGTTTGAAGTGACCTTTTCGGAACTCTTTTGTGCGGCTTGGTAATAAAATAGTACCCCCACAAGTCCAGAATATGCTCAAAATACTTGATGCGCAGGAGCAGGATAAATATGCTTGTGCCTTTTTTGGATCTACGAGATGAAGAACAATGCCCATTCGTGCATTATGAATATGATGCATGGGCACATAAAAAAACCTTATTTTCCGACACCATCGCCCTTCAGACTGGCCATTTCAATTACGTTTTTATTTCATGTGCGGTTTTCAAGAGAAATCTGACTCACTTGAACTCCAGTGCCATTTCAGTTTCAAGTGAACATTCATGAAAAGCAAAAACTCAAGTCAAGGGAGGTTTCATTGTAATTGAACTTTCAAATGCGAAAATGCCCTCCCCCCCACAAAACTTTCTGTGCTATCTCCGGAACGAGAAAAAAAATGGAGAGCGGAAACTCCGTGACTCATAGTTTATCACATTGGGGTCATTTTGATCCTATTTGCATAACCCTCCGAACAGAGGATCATGGGTAAATTCAAGATGGCGTCCACGTAAGGTATCAGAAAAGTGATGTTTTCGTCATATTTCTTCAAAATTTGTGCTTTTCCACGATGAAAACTGGGTAAAAACTATTTTATTTCATTACATTAATATTTACTAATTTATCATGGAGTTTTTGCGGAGAAACTGCACAAATAAAAAAGCCAGAAAAACTGACAGAAAAATCGATTAAAAAAATGTCGTTTTTGAAAATGACGTCACTGTGACGTCATCATAGCGGCCATCTTGGAATTTTTAAACAGTTTCTGGTAAAGCTTGACCCAAGGGTATAGTGTGGTAAGTTTCAACCCCCCTAGCGCAAGAGGTAAGACAAATAATTAGGGGGGGGGTGGCATTTCGAGGGTAAAAATCAACAGCCTTAGACTTAGACCACACTGAACCGGGACTGTAGCATAAACACAACCATTTTCAACGATTACTGTATTTTCAATAACAGTGACCTTATCCTTTCACATTTCGACCTCAAAATGAATAGGGTATCTGCTTGTCCCGTGAGTAAGGTATACTCAATGTTTGGTACCAATCCCTAGTATGGAACGGGAGATATCGCAAGGGCAAGCAAAAGTTAACAGACGGACAGACAGACGGAAATCGTGTTCGCAATATACCGCAGTTGCTTGATCAGTGGGATATTGGATGGTCGATGTCTACGTATAATTTTTTTCAATAAATCATGAAAATTAATAGATATAAATTTTTTTTTTTTTCAAATCGATTTTTTTATAAATATTTTTTCAAAGTGTATTTCTTTTTTATCTTTGGCTCAATTAAAGTCATTACGGTACCGCTGATGTCAAGCCGAGTTACTCCAATTTTAAATTATCTACCATACCCTGACCTCTATGACATAAAATTCATATTATGTCATAAAAAAATTGTCATAGATGTCAGGGTAGGGTAGATAATTACAAACTGTAGTAACTTGGCTTGAAACCAACGGGAGCCAAAGAGGAAAGACTTAAAAAAAAATCGATTTGAAATATATATATATATATATATATAGAAAAGAAAATAAAATAAAATGACACTGACAGCTGGAATTCGTCGTTACCGGTTTCACCACATCATCGGTGGCTCATCAGACGTTTAATGACTTTGAATTTAACGTTCATACGATATATTCCAAATTTACAGCGCTACGTCATACACTGACGTCATATCGAATATTTTTCCAACGTTATTTATCTATATATATATATATATATGTTTTAATTTTCATGATTTATTGAAAAAGTATTGTACGTAGACATCGATCATCCAATATCCCACAGGCCAGGCAACTGTGCAATATACGCCCTCGTTTGTCGACGGACGTATAAAAATGCTTAAAGTTGTTTTCGCTTAAGCTTTCATGTTGATGCAACAAAAGGGGCAGCAATCTTTTGTTGGGGGCCGCATTTAATCTATCGAGAAGGTTTCACGATAACCGAGTAATACCGATAAATGTTTCGTCTCGATTTATCACGATGTGATGGCTATGAATGTCCTGGGGATTAGTATGCCATTCTCAATCTCATTTTGTGTAAGAGATAATTTTTCGTCATGAGTTGCAAATGGGGAGAGAAATGTCCTGACTGAGTAAGAAGATGGGACACTTTTAGCCACGGAACATTCTTATTCACCACAACGGTTTCAGCCGAAAGGAATACATTTACCGGTTGATCTCCCAGACATAGAAAATGCATCTCGATTGATTCGATGTGATATTATAAGTTATCCTGTCCCTGCGAGTTTGATACTGAATTTTATCCTGTTTCCTGGCGAAAATGCCACACGACCGCGAAGCGGGAGTGTGGCATTTGCCCAAAAATAGGATAAAATTCAGTATCAAACGAGCAGAGACAGGATAACGAATTTATTTCTACGATCAGCCTTTTCAACTCGGGAAAGTTGCGAGGTATAGTGGGTCTAAAACTTGCTAATCAAAAACGACGAAAGTGATAATGAAAACGGCTGGAGACAACATTGTAGATTTGGTCATATTTCATAGAAATATGTCGGATATCAACTTTGTAAATTTGATATTTCATAGAAATATGACTAGAAATCAGGACTTCTGCTCGAAATGATAAGGCAAAAGACCGTACAGCACTAGAGTCTGATCGCCAACTCTACGGCTGATCGGCCGAGCTGGGGTCGAGTCGGCGAAAAAGACGGCACAGTTTTCGAACAAAAAACGTCTGAAAATGGACAACCTTGAATTAAACAACGTATTCTAAGAATGTTTTCTATCTGCTAACAGAATTTTGATTCATGTAACCTAAAATTGTACACGTCGAATAAGAATAAACGCGAATATCAGGGGTAAACTTCCACATCATTTACATTGTACCGGCGCATGTGATCGTACCGAGGCGAGATCGTCGAAGCGAAGTCAAGCGTCAGGCGGCTGCCGTCAACTGTTACTCACAGTCACAGTACACCACCTTTTCCAGATATTCCAGGAACAGTCGCACATATTATCGGTCAGATTTACAAAGTTGATATCCGACATATTCTTTATTTCCAGTTCTGTCGCTGACAGATCACTCCAGCTGCCATGTTTGTTTACATTACAAACTGCAGTCAACTAGGTCAGCCAGTGCAGTTTGATATGTGTTTTTATCCCAACGGCATTCGAAGCACGTTTCAATAGAAAACCATCAGTTTAAATGGGACACACGCCACGTATTGGCAAGATATAATTCCCGTGACGTCACTGACAGTTCCCTGACAGACCGAAACACACGTGACCACGCTCTAGTCCAATATGGCGTCAATGGCCTTCGAGGGACATCTCAAACCGGAGATCCCCGAGAAGTTGCGAATGAGAACGCATAAATCCCCAGCGGTGGGGAGCGTATGACGATCACACAGTGAGCCGGCTACGAAGTAGTGCCTTTGATAATCGAGAGATCCGGTCGCATTTTCTTGTGAAATGAAATTAATTTCAACCAAACGAACATAATTCATTCAAATTATGCAAAACTATTTCTATGTTTAGTTGAATAATAGCAATCTATCCCCAGAAATCAGCAACTGGGCTAATTTCCGCCAATACGGAAACAGACGAATGCGAGATTGGTTCCGCCGAAAATCAATTGTGCGCATGATCAGATAAGATTCTTTATTGTACTGAGCATTCCATTTGGGACAAAGTACAAAACACATAAAAAGTAGAACAAATAAGAAAGTAAACAAACAGGTGCGACGTTTCCGTTTCGCTCCCAGAAATCCACTAGGCCAGAGGTCAGTTTTCGCAGCTAAAATGAGTTCTGGGGCCAGATTGCGGCCGAGATTTTAATTATGTCGGAAGTAGGTCAGTCAGAGCAAGATTTTGAAAAAGTGAAAGAAAAGCAGCTGTATTCGTGTAGAAAATGGCATTACTCGTGAAAATGGGTCTGATCGTGTATGGAAATTATTCAATAATCCATTGTATGTAAGCGCAATAGAACGGCAGAATGTTTTATCGGAACAAGGGTACCAGCGCGACTTCGTGGTTTTCGCCACTTGTATTTCTTTCGGGGTGATAATTATTTGACCCCAACCAAAGAAAATCTGTAATATACAGTAGTTTATTGAGCAATTCCAAAGTCCTATCCGTATTTTATATCAGAGTTTGTTCCGGGACTTGGTTATGATTTTGTATGTTGTTGGACCACTTGCTTCCGGGAAATACAGATTGTAATTCTGTTGAGTTAATCTCGTATCTGTTCGTGTCTTTTAATTGTTCTAAATGTGTCATTCACGCTGGTAGAGATATAGATATCAACTGTTTCTTGACGAATACCATAAATATTTCGTCGAGTGGGGTGAGAAAATTGGTATTTTCAAGTGAAAATGCCAATTTTCTCACGCCACGAGATGAAATATTTATGGTATTCGTCAAGAAACAGTTGATTTTCTTTTTAATGTATATTTCTGTTGTACTACTTTATTCTGGATTTTTTAAAACATTAAAATAATTAAGATTTTGTAGGGTTTTTCGACTGAAGATACACCAGCGACTAATTTGCTGTCAACAAATCGCACGTGCTACAACCGAATTT
Organism: Hanleya hanleyi; assembly: GCA_036873755.1. Lineage (NCBI taxonomy): Eukaryota > Metazoa > Mollusca > Polyplacophora > Lepidopleurida > Hanleyidae > Hanleya > Hanleya hanleyi. The sequence continues at coordinate 86,467 of JAVTVY010030792.1, forward strand.
CTTTCAGTCGGGCATCCTGCATTTAGTATCGATGACATCCAGCAGATCTCAAGAATTTTGCCGACCCGTCAGCCCACTCCCCCCACTCTTGTCGTTGTAATTTTGTCCGACTCTGAATGAATATTCACTGACAAGAGTTAACTGTCGTTGAATTAAGTTGTTTTTCATGTTTTCTCATCAACTTTGGTGCGACATTTTCATGATATGGTCCCAATTTCGAGTCTATAAATGAGGAACGTGTTTTATTCTCCGCGCCAATTCGTGTTGCACTATGCACTGCTCTGGCACTGTCGCTGTACACGTTCTTGTGTAGGTGCACACGTACGTGACGAGTCGATTCCATTGTCGCCATTCCGGAAATTTCTTATTCATTTTATGCCTATTTCTGCTTTATTTCCTGTCATAATCTGGTCATCATATGGCATAATAAGTTACAAATCCTTCCCAAATATCTAGCTTGTTTTTTCTTTGGTGCATAAACCTTGTGGAGGTTCGCTCAATTGCCTTATCACTGTGACCACGGTGACATGTATTTGTGCGCTGTGACGTCATTTGTCATATCATCACAGTGATGATATATTTGATATCATTACTGTGAAAATATCGCTTTTATTCGATTGATAATTTTCGCTATCTGATCACCAAGTATATAATAAAACATGCTATCTGTCGTCGCATGGTCAGGGGTCAGAGGAAGCACGGACTATCACTGAGCGTATTGAAAAAAACGTTTATCACACTATAGGTGAACAGACGTGTGTAATGAATCACAACTGCTCCGATCCTCGTTGTCCAATCAACACGAGGAAAATAACATATAGACGAGTTTCAAATTACGAACATCCACATATATCAAATGTTCATGAATGTTAAAAGCCTGAAAGTATTCCACCCGAATTTATTTTACTTCCCGCATGACAACAGTCGTATTCTTGACTGAATTCTATGGCAAGCCGTTTTGGTATTTATTCATTTATTTTTGATATCAAAAAAAGAATTTTTGATATCCAAAATATTATTTTTGATATCAAAAATACTATTTTGGATATCAAAAATTCTTTTTTTGATATCAAAAATAAAAGTTTATTTTTGATATCAAAAATACTATTTTGGATATCAAAAATTCTTTTTTTGATATCAAAAATACTTTTTTTGATATCAAAAAAGAATTTTTGATATCCAAAATAAACCGTTTATTTTTGATATCAAAAAAAGAATTTTTGATATCCAAAATAGTATTTTTGATATCAAAAATAAACCGTTTATTTTTGATATCAAAAATAGAGGACCACTTACACCAAACAGGGCCGTAGCCAGGATTTACTGAGGGGTGGTTCGCCTTCACTCCAAAAGGGCACATCATGGGGTTCGCTGTATGGGAAAAGGGGTAAATAGGGGGTTCGCTTCAGTGTTTGAAAAGGGCATTTATATGAGAAAAGTATATAATATTTCCAAAGGGGGGGGGGGTTCGCCCGAACCCAGAAACCCCCCCTTGGCTACGGGCCTGCCAAAACGGAAATAATGCGCTCTCCCTTACCAAGATTTATCTCCCATCTTTGGCTTCATCTCAAAAAGTGCTACCATACAAAATAACTCATAAAAATCATAATGCAAATTACACAAATTCTGTCGTTGGTTGTTCATATATTCAAGCATCTTCATAAGTCCAGGTAAATCCTAAATCCTCGCAGAGGGTTTACCTGGACATTTTTGGTGATTCGAATGAGTTCTTGATTCGATTCCTCCATTGTACAATCCAGTACATTTCATCCCCTGCGCTTGTTTTGAATTGGCATGTCGGTATCCCAAGCCTGCGGGTTTTTCTGGACTTCCGATGTTGATTTCATCCCAACATCAAAGCACTTTGGTCCGCGATGAAATCCAAACCTGTCACCTCTCATACCTCGCAGTGGATTGGCATAATCAGTTAGCTTAGCGCGTTCACTGATTGGATTGATTTAGGGGAAACCTCCTGACCTATTTATGTCCAGAACTAGTATGGGTAACTAACCAAGCCAGTGTATCGATTCTAATAGATCGATCGATACACTGGCTCGCGAGGATGGTATTCAAGAGCTATCATTCAATAGAAATTTTCCCCTTGTTTATTGATTGATACAATTTCACTCCTCAGTCCCGACACCCGTCGTTTGGCGCCAAAAAAAAAAATGGAGAATGGCTGATTCGGGTAACCCAACTCAGGCTAACGCTGTTGTTAGAAATGTTGTACAAAATGCATTGTCAGCTGTACAGGAGGCGAGAGAATCAACAATTATCCGATTAAATACCAAAACGGCGCACATTTATTTTTGATATCAAAAATTCTTTTTTTGATATCAAGAATAAAGGAATAAATACCAAAACGGCTTGCCATATGGCAAGCCGTTTTGGTATTTATTCATTTATTTTTGATATCAAAAAAAGAATTTTTGATATCCAAAATAGTATTTTTGATATCAAAAATAAACTTTTATTTTTGATATCAAAAATAGTATTTTTGATATCAAAAATAGTATTTTTGATATCAAAAAAAGAATTTTTGATATTAAAAATAAACGGTTTATTTTTGATATCAAAAATAGTATTTTTGATATCAACAATTCTATTTTTGATATCAAAAAAAGAATTTTTGATATCAACAATTCTATTTTTGATATCAAAAAAAGAATTTTTGATATCAAAAATAGAATTGTTGATATCAAAAATAGTATTTTTGATATCAACAATTATCCGATTAAATACCAAAACGGCGCACATTTATTTTTGATATCAAAAAAAGAATTTTTGATATCAAAAATAAAGGAATAAATACCAAAACGGCTTGCCATAGAATTCGTCACCGTCGTTTTTATTCTGACTCAATAAGTTCATGAAGTTATGGGGATGTTTTAACATTTTCAGATTTTTTTCCGGATCTTAAGTCAGTCTTCAACTGTGACAAAAAGACCAGACAAACAGACATTAAATTCAAAATGGTAGCCACCACCTGTACTTTATACTGGTGGAAAACAACTGGGACTGGATCTGTTGACAGCAACTTACTTTTTCACTAGTCCTGCATAACTGTAAGTAGTTTTGTTGATATGCGCAACATGGATCTGGATAGGTTGATCTATCCACAAGCTCACCGATCCCTGGACAAAGCCGTCTGGGAAACAAAACTGTCTTTCTTTCTCACAGTAGAAACATCGAAATTGTATGCAAGCCGTTCCATCTGTTGAGGAGAGAGATATATATGATGAGTGGAAAATAATGGAGTGAGTGACTGAATACGATTTAACGTCGCTTTCGGCAATATTTTACTAATATCACTACGTTTGGGTCATATTTCTGTTCACACTCGGGAACCCACGCGTGGAATCCTATTCATTTTCACACTCAGGCAACCGCGGGCGAGGTCATATTTTTTTGCACCCCCGAAAACCTTACGGGGGCCACATTTAATCGCCTCTTACAACAAGCCCTCTGAGGAACTAAAGCCCTGAACTAAACCCCAGGTCAATCTCATGAGCCGGGATATGCATAGCGACATGGCAGTTCAATCCCATGACCTGAGATATGCATAGCGACGTCCCAGGTCAATCCCATAAGCTGAGATTTGCACAGAGACATCCCAAATCAATCCCATGACCTGGGGTATCCACAGCAATACCCCAGGTCAATCCTATGTGCACAGCCTCAGATCAATCCCATGATCTGGGATGTGCACATCCTCAGGTCAATTCCAAGACCTGGGATGTGCACAGCCTCAGGTCAATTCCATGACCTGGGATGTGCACAGCCTCAGGTCAATCCCATGACCTGGGATATGCACAGCCTCAGGTCAATCCCATGACCTGAGATGTGCACAGCCTCAGGTCAATCTCATGACCTGGGATATGCACAGCCTCAGGTCAATCCCATGACCTGGGATGTGCACAGCCTCAGGTCAATCTCATGACCTGGGATGTGCACAGCCTCAGGTCAATCCCATGACCTGGAATGTGCACAGCCTCAGGTCAATCCCATGACCTGGGATGTCCACAGCGACACCCCGGGTCAATCCCATGACCTGAGATGTGCACAGTGACAACCCCTGGCCAGTTCAACCCCATGACCTGTGGTGTGCAGAGAAATAACGGAAGGCCAAGCAGATCCAGATGACCTATTTTATTTTTATGGCGATGTAGGTTAATATATACCAAGATAGAAATTAATTCACACCAGGGTATCGATCATTCCATTGTCCAATCAGATTGTACCTTGTACACAAAAACCAAAGCACAAACTTTTGAGGACATTATGCTGATTTCTTGTATTCATAAGGTAAGGCACAGGCTTTCTACAATGATGTCAAGTCCGCTGTGTCCATTGTGTATGTAAGGACAGATCGGCCTATTCGCCAGAGATTATCCGACGACCCACGTCCAGAATGATGAACTACACAATTAAACTCGGATAGAGAGTTCCGATATTTATTCTCTATTTTTTTATTAATACCATCATTATTTCATTGAATGTGGCGAGACAATAGGCATTTTCACTCGTGGTGAATCCGGAACCCACACATAATGAGAAGAGCAAACGTGCGAGTTTGCAACCGCCACACCATCAGAGAAGTGATTAACAACTCCGAATATTTAGCGGGGGATAATTCATAAGATTCCGTTACCAATTTACCAAGGCAAATTTATTTCTATATTAGAAAAATGAGATGGAAAATGTGTTTCTATATCAGAAAAATGAGCTGAAAAATTGGCTTAGGGGACCGTCCCAAAAATGTGGGAAATTTGCGCCGGAGGGAAAAAATTTCAAATGGCAGCCAAAAATCTATTAAAAGACATATCCTCATAGTCTTTGTATACGGTTATATTTGATGTTGAAATAGGAGGTTTAAGGATAAAAGTTTAAAACGACATATTTAGGGCAATTTCAAGACGGCTGCCAGTAGAGAGAGAGAGAGAGAGATAGAGAGATAGAGAGATAGAATTATGGTGTCGAGTCGCGTTCAGCTATATTTCTGCTAAAAAGCGACGATCAAACCAAAAATCCTAATTTATGTATGTCAACAAAACAAGCCAAATTCCAGACAATTTAAAAGTGATCAACACAACACATTAAAACCTGCATATACATTACAATAGATGTGACAAACCTATTTCTTTTCAATGTACTAAAACCAAGTATTCTTTTACTCAACCGAAATGATCTTCTAAAGTAGATGCTCGATAAAAAGAAACTCTTACGATCTTAACATCCATACAGTCGATCAAAACATGATCAGCTCTGAGTTTCTCATGACATGGAATACACATCGGGCTGGTTCATGTTTTAATAAACGTTCGTGAATCATTTGTGAATAATCAATTCTATAACGCCTGATTATAGCCTGATTGAAAAGTTTATGACTGCTCAGAGGACTACATGTATAACCTATACAAGTCCTGATGCTTGTTGTCAACCTCAGCATCCCACAAAGCACAGTCACAGATAAACGGTCTGAAATCGCTATATGAAACTTCATAATGGCCTTTGCATCAGCATCAGTATTTCCTGCGATGCCAACATGACTAGGTAACTGCCAGTAATATACAAAGTGGCCATGGATTTACGCGTAACCGGAAGCGCAGACGAAGTTGGAGGTGAAGTGGAGGTGCATTGTGGGATAGTTTTGTGGATATTGTCCTTTGATCTTGCGCCTAAGATGTAAAACCATACAGTCGTACATGTACTGTTTGTGTGCAGCCAATCAATATTAAGATTGGACGTCGCATGACGTCATCAGTAATATAGAAAGTGCATTTTGATGCGAGCTGTGTTGGAGGTGTAAGGGATAATGTGGGTCAGGCCTTGTGTTTTGTCTGGCCTTGTGTTTCTCTGGACAACACTATTGTAATGTGTATACGAGCAGGACCAGTCGTGGTGTTTACGAAAAACGAAACGATGACCGGGGTTAGAAGAGATCATCACTACCTACAAGGATGACTGACGCCAATATGCGGTTAAAAATAATAGAATAGAACCGCATGGCTTAGACAGAGTGTCTGAGATGTAAATTTATGCAGAAGAATAGTATTTACGTATATGTACAGACACTAGGGGAGTGTATGCAAATAAAGTTGATGTCATGTACAAATACAATGGAAGTGTATGCATATAATTTTACCGTTCTGTCTCAAATAATATGAGAGAGTGTGTGCATATAATTTGTAGCTTATGGACTGCTATAGTATGTATATGTATGGGTACGCGTCGGATATAAGGGCGGCCTGGTTGCTGGTCCTTCTCTCCTATGGGTACGCATCCTGTATAAGAGATAAGGCCCGTTCGCGACCTTTGCGACCCGGTCGCGACCATCTGCGACTCAGTCCCGACCCTTGCGAACCGGTCACAAATCGTCTGTAGGTAAGTCGACGCAGTGTCACGGCGGTGACACTCAACATGACACCTCACTCGACCCAATCGGTCAACTAGGGGCCCCTCTCGCCCCTGAAGATTGCCGAACATTCTCACGAAAACCCACGTATTTGAGACTACTTTCTGCCCGTGGAGGCAGACCGCATTACCGTCAGACCGCGGAGGAATACATGCCACATAGAGATGGGAAATGGCGTCACCCTGGTGGCTCCACCTGTCGGAACTATAGTCCACTTGATCGCCCTGTGACCTCCACAAACCTCCACGCCACCTAGCGCCACCTGTCGGATGCAAGAGTTATCTCCCCCGGCAAAATAAGGCTCTAAATCCTGTGACTATACTACTATCGTCCGTTTCTAAATGGACGGGAGTGGCCTTTGGATGCCACAGCTTAAGATATACTGGATGCATTCTCTATCTCTCTGGTAGATAGATACATGCTTCCGGTGTCGATCAAGTTCGATGAGGATGGAATGCGCATGCGTATTTCGATCCAGTGTAGTCAGTGGGTGTTGGACCGACAGTTTGAGAGATTATATAATTTCAAACTCTGGCTTTGTGGCAATGTTCATGGACAAAACCCTCGAAATGCTACACTCTCAGAAATATTCAGGGAATAATCCAGAACAGATCAGGCTGCACATCCCCAACTCAATTTCAGGGATTTTACCTGGAATCCAGGGATAATTTCCTGAATTTCCTGAATAGGAAGATTTTCCGAAATTCAGGCAAACTCACCACACTGATTAGTAAGTTCACGACCCTATTCAGGTACGTAAAATCCCGTATAATTCAGGTAATTTAGCTTTAATTCATGGATGATATACCTGAAATTGAGTTGTGGATGTGCAGCATGATCTAATCACGATTATCCCTTGAATATTTCTGAGAGTGTATAAACAGTCCATAGTCTTTGAATAATGCGAAGAGATTACTCACTTTCATGCATAGTAATGGTATCCCTAACTTCCTGTGAAGCGAATGGTAGGATCTCGGTGCTTATATGAATTCTCCTTCCAGCGACGAAAGGCACTGTCCTTGATCCCATCAACCTGTAGAAAACATTTCAGAATACAGAAATGACAATATGTCTTTTTTTATACGAAGCGAATTCATCAAAATAAGATTTGAGAGCGATGACCGGCCCGCCAACTCCGCGGGCCATCGATGGCAGAGTGGTCTAAGACGCTTCGCTGGTGACCGCTAGACTCACACCGCTGAACCGACACGGGTTCGATCCCAGCTGTTCCATGTGTGAAAGTTTGTCAGTTACTTGCCGAAGAGCGGTGGTTCTCTCCGGGTACTCCAGCTTCCTCCACCAACCAAACTGACTGTCACCATGAGTGAAACAAACTTGAGTGTGACAAAAATCTCCCCCCCCCCCTTTCTCCTCCAACATTTGGAATTGCTTTTACCGTTTGAGCTATGCCAGTCCATAGGTAATATTCTCGTAAACCGTCACAATAAAGGTCAATGCTTGCAATGTTAACAACCGGTTTTATAATATAAAAATGTTTAATAGGCATGGAACATTACATTGAGCGGTACTGTATGTTCGCTTTGAAGACGACCGGTTTGCTACCTCCTATTTTTGTGGGAGGCCCGTTGGCCGAGCGGTTTACTCTGGGGTCGCTGGTTCGAATCCCGCTCGGGACTCGACCAATTTTCTGCGCTAGAATAGGTGATATACTGTAACCCCAAAATAACGAAAATACTGTTATACGATCATTTTCTAAATGACAAAAGATATCTTCCTATGTATTCAGCTATGTGAGCTGTGTCATTACGACCATCAGAGGGATACTGTATGTTCGCTTTCAAGACTACCGGTCTGCTACCTTCTATTTTTGTGGAAGGCCCGTTGGCCGAGTGGTTTAGATCGTCGACATATAGTGCTGGCGAGTAGGTGCCTTACTCTGGGGGTCGCTGGTTCGAATCCCGATCGGGATTCGACCAATTTTCTGCGCCAGAATCGGTGATATACTAAGATAGTGTAATCTCAAAATAACGAAAATACTGTGATACGATCACCTTCTAAATAACAAGAAATATCTTCCTATGTATTGAGCTACGGTAGCTGTGTCATTACGACCATCAGATGGGCACTGTGTGTGTGCTGGAATCGGTGCTATACTAAGATAGTGTAATCCCAAAATAACGAAAATACTGAATTGTATAATCTTATACGAATACGGTGACTAGGAAGGAGTACAGTCTGCAGGCGGGCAGTGGGGGTCAGGATGGAGTACAATCTGGAGGCGGACAGTGGTGGCCAGGATAGAGAACATTCTAGGGGCGGTTAGTGGGGGACAGGATGGAGTACAGTCTGGAGTCGGGTAGTGGGGGCCAGGATGGACTACAGTCTGGAGGATGGCAGTGGTGGCCAGGATGGAATACAGTCTGGAGGCGGGCAGTGGTGGCCAGGATGGAGTAAAGTCTGGAGGCAGACAGTGGTTACCAGGATGGAGTAAATTCTGGAGGCGGGCAGTGGGGCCAGGATGGAGTACAATCTGGAGGTGGGCAGCGGGGGCCAGGAAGGAGTAGAAGCTGGAGGCGGGCAGTGGTGGCCAGGACGGAGTACAATCTGGAGGCTGGCAGTGGTGACCAGGATGGAATACAGTCTGGATGCGGGCAGTGGTGACCAGGATGGAGTAAAGTCTGGAGGCAGACAGTGGTGGCCAGGATGGAGTACATTCTGGGGGCGGGCAGTGGGGGCCAGGATGGAGTACAGTCTAGAGACGGGCAGTGGGGGCCAGGATGGAGTAAAGTCTGGAGGCTGGCAGTGGTGGCCAGGATGGAGTACAGTCGGGAGGCTGGCAGTGGTGACCAGGATGGAATACAGTCTGGAGGCGGGCAGTGGTGGCCAGGATGGAATACAGTCTGGAGGCGGGCAGTGGTGACCGGGATAGAGTACAATCTTGAGGCGGGCAGTGGGGGCCAGGATGGAATACAGTCTGGAGGCGGGCAGTGGTGGCCAGGATTGACTACAATCTGGAGGCTGGCAGTGGTGACCAGGATGGAGTATATTCTGGAGGCGGGCAGTGGTGGCCAGGATGGAATACTTTCTTGAGGCGGGTAGTGGTGACCATGATGGAGTACAGTCTGGAGGCGGGCAGTGGTGGCCAGGACGCAGTACAATCTGGAGGCGGGCAGTGGTGGCCAGGATGGAACAGAGTCTGGAGGCGGGCAGTGGTGGCCAGGATGGAATACAATCTGGAGGCGGGCAGTGGTGGCCGGGATAGAGTACAATCTGGAGGCTGGCACTGGTGGCCAGGATGGAATACATTCTGGCGGCGGGCAGTGGTGGCCAAGACGGAGTACAATCTGGAGGCTGGCAGTGGTGGCCAGGATGGAATACAGTCTGGAGGCGGACAGTGGTGGCCAAGACGGAGTACAATCTGGAGGCTGGCAGTTGTGGCCAGGATGGAATACAATCTGGAGGCTGGCAGTGGTGAGTCTCAAGGATGGAATACAGTCTGGAGGCGGGCAGTGGTAGCCAGGATGGAGTAAAGTCTGTAGGCAGACAGTGGAGGACAGGATGGAGTAAAGTCTGGAGGCAGACAGTGGTGGCCAGGATGGAATACATTCTGGAGGCGGGCAGTGGGGTCCAAGATGGAGTACAGTATGGAGGCGGGCAGTGGGGGCGAGGATGGAGTACAATCTGGATGCGGGCAGTGGTGGCCAGGATGGAGTAAAGTTTGGAGGCTGGCAGTGATGGCCAGGATGGAGTACAGTTTGGAGGCGGGCAGTGGTGGCCAGGATGGAATACAGTCTCGAGGCGGGCCGTGGTGGTCAGGATAGAGTACAATCTGGAGGCGGACAGTGGGGGCCAGTATGGAATACAGTCTGGAGGCGGGCAGTGGTGGCCAGGATGGAGTACAATCTGGAGGCTGGTAGTGGTGACCAGGATGGAATACAGTCTCGAGGCGGGCCGTGGTGGCCAGGTTAGAGTACAGTCTGGAGGCGGACAGTGGGGGCCAGTATGGAATACAGTCTGGAGGCGGCCAGTGGTGGCCAGGATGGAGTACAATCTGGAGGCTGGTAGTGGTGACCAGGATGGAGTACAGTCTGGAGGCGGGCAGTGGTGGCCATGATGGAGTAAAGTCTGGAGGCTGGCAGTGGTGGCCAGGATGGAGTAAATTCTGGAGGCGGGCAGTGGGGGCCAGGATGGAGTACAACCTGGAGGCTGGCAGTGGTGACCAGGATGGAGTACAGTCGGGAGGCGGGCAGTGGTGGCCAGGATGGAGTACAGTCTAGAGGCGGGCGGTGGGGGCCAGGATGGAGTAAAGTCTGAAGGCTGGCAGTGGTGACCAGGATGGTGTACAGTCTGGATGCGGACAGTGGGGGCCAGGATGGAGTACAATCTGGAGGCGGGCAGTGGTGGTGATTGCGATATATAGGGGTGGGGCACTTTTTGTTCTCCCCCCCCCTCCCAGGCTGCGGTACACCCCAAATCGCTCAGCCCAGATGGGATTAAATCGTAAATTTCTGCAGAGATCCGACTATGACATTTCGATTGGAGAATATCCGAAGAATAAAGTGACCGGTGTTTCTGTTTATCTGAAGCTCCATTAAAGATATAAAAGGGAAATAAATATCATATTTAGACCTACGGTGTCGTTTATTTAATAACATAGCTCATGTGTATTGCTATGTTCAGGCATTTGCATTGGTAAAACGTCACGCGCCTAGACTCATTGTTGTACCCAGAAAAACTATATAGTCCCCTTTGTCTCGTGACTCTTATACGACAGATTGTCCTGCCATGTTTTGAGATGGGTGGCCGTAACATTAGGAAATACGGTTTTCTCGAAATCTGCTCAGTTTATTTACTACAACTATCAGGGATTTGATACAAGTGTAACGTCTAACCTTTATCAAATACGATAGAAAGTATATGGTAACCGTCTCCGTCTCTACCGTAATGAAAGTGTGCTACTCCACATGTGCATATGCAATATATCGATGCTTTCATACGTTGCGATCCGAATATGGGCGTCTTACCGTATCTGGCCTGGGCTTTTGGGGACCTGTCCAGGCCTGGTGAGGGACCATTTCTCCCAGCCATGATTTACCCATGATCCTCTGTTGGGGGGCTATGCAAATAGGCTTAAAATGATAAATGATAAACTATAACGTCGCGGAGTATCGGCTCTGATTTTTTTTGTCATTCCCGAGATAGTGCACCAGAAAGTTTGGTAGGAAGGGCTATTTTGCCACCCCTCTCCCCCCCCAATGCAAAGCTTTACTTACTCACCTGAAAAGATGAAAGGCTGCCACTTCATAGGCTCCATGCTCATGGCCCGTATTGCAATTCTTCCGTTCTTCTTCTTCGGCTGATCTGTTCAATAGCAAAAGACACCACCATAGATCTGCCTATGCCCTGCAAGTGCTGGCGTGATATTAAACATCACCTCGACTCAACCCTATCTAACCTGGACGATTACCCATAATTCCCGCGATTACCGCAACCTGGGTGGCGCTAAATTTTACTGTTGTACCTGTGATAAGTGAGCTAAAGCTTATCACACTATATCTTTGGGTATATCTCTGCCTGAAAATGTTAATGAACCCAAGACGGTCACCATGATAACGCCATTTTTCCAGAAGACATTTTCCGCCGATTTTTTTAGAATTTTGTATTTATGAAAATTTCCACGCAAACACTGCATGATAAACCAATTAATATTTATCCGATGTGAAATAAAATAGTTTTTGCTCGGTTTTATCCATTTTGAAGCAAACCTGTTGAAACACTTTTTTATGATGCCTCTGCATGACCGCCATTTTTTGTTTACCCATGATGATCTGCTCGTGGAGTTATGCAAACAGGCTCAAAATGACCCCAATATTATGAGCCACCAAATCGCAAAGATCCAGCTCTCGATTTCTATCGGGGAGCGAATTATCCTCTGCCCATCCAAAACCGGTCACATAGGGTTACGATCTTGTACATGACAAACGATCTACGAACTAGCAAGAGAATATGCAGTCCGCGGCTATATTTCACGATATACATTGTTAAACATCGTTATTATTGCAACCCTCTCATGAATCTAGGGCCCCGACAGGGTTCATGGTATTCGGTTAATTTATCCGAAGTTAATGATACGAGTAGACCTATATGGACAGTATCAAAGAGAGCAGCCACGGGAAGGTATTGATTACCGATTCGGCTCGATATATAAATCACCTAAATATATTTCAATTTGTGTTGGCGATATTGAGCTCTCCCTATACGTTGAGTAGTAGGGAGAGGTGACGAAGGGTATTATTTTGCCGGGGGAGATAACTCTTGGGGAGATGACGAGGAGTTCCGCCAGGGGGCGCCACCAGATCAAGAGACCAAAAACTACCTCCAGCACAGAAGAGTGCCAATCTAGGGGGAGGTAACTCTGGATGACTATAGTTCCGGCAAAGGGCCCCTGGGCATGTATTCTTCCGCGATGATGCGGTCTGGCGGTGATGCGGTCGCGGAAAAAAAGCTTCCGCGGAGAAGAAGTAGTCCCCAGACTTCAAATACGCTGCATGGTCCGATTGGGTCGAGTGAGGTATCAAAGTGAAGCATTCGTGAAGGGGCATCCAGTCATGGGTGGGTGCATGTAAAATTAGGATTTTTTCTCGAAACTATAAAAAGCGGAACCCGGACACTACCCCTAAAATAGGGGAAAACACCTATCAACCCTAGCCAAAAGGGCTAATATCGGTCCCCGCGCTTATTGGGACCTGCCTATCAAGTCAATGGGCGGGTGTATGTAAAATTAGGATTTTTTGCCCGAAACTATAAAAAGCGGAATACGGACTTTACCCCTAAAATAGGGGAAACACCTATCAACCCTAGTCAAAAGGGCTAATATCGGTCCCCGGGTTTATTGGGACCTGCCTATCAAGTCAATGGGGTGGGTGCATGTAAAATTAGGAGTTTTTCCCGAAACTATAAAAAGCGGAATACGGATTTTACCCCTAAAATAGGGGAAAACCCCTATCAACTCTAGCCAAAAGGGCTAATATCGGTCCCCGGGCTTATTGGGGCCTGCCTATCCAGTCAATGGGGTGGGTGCATGTAAAATTAGGATTGTTTTCCGAAAATATAAAAAGCGGAACTCGGACTTTACACATACAGTAGGGGTCTGTATTATACAATATAAGGGAAAATGCCTGTATGGGGGGAGGGGTGGTCAATTTTTTTTTGTGGGCTTTACTATGGCTTGTGGGGTCTCGTTTTTCTCGTCTTGCCAAGAAAATCACAATGGGAGGGGTCCCGGAGCGAATCGGTGAAATTGTTGGGGAAAGTCACCAAGGTCTGTATATAGGCTCATACTGGCTATATGGGGGGAGGGGTGGTCAATTTTTTTTGTGGGCGTTACTATGAGTTGTGGGGTCTCGTTTTTCTCGTCTCGCCGACAAAAACACAATGGGAAGGATTTGGAAGCGAATCGGTGAAATTTTTCGAAAAGTACCGGATAGGGCTGTATATAGGCCTATAGGCTGGCTATGTGGGGGTACAGGTTCAACCTGGGAAATTCACACACGTTCATTGTGATATGGGTTGTTTGGTCTTGTTTTTCACGTCTCGTCATTTAGAACACAATGGGAAGGGTCCTGGAGCGAAACGGTGAAATTTTTGGAAAAGTACCATATAGCCCATATAGCCCATATAGTTCCATACTGGCTATATGGGGGTATAGGTTCAACCTGGGAAATTCACACACGTTCATTGTGATATGGGTTGCTTGGATTTGTTTTTCACGTCTAGTCATTGAGAACACGATGGGAAGGGTCTCGGAGCGCAACGGTGAAATTTTTGGAAAGGTACCATATAGCCCATATAGTCCCATACTGGCTATATGGGGGTATAGGTTCAACCTTGGAAATTCACACACGTTCATTGTGATATGGGCTGTTTGGATTTGTTTTTCACGTCTCGTCATTTAGAACACGATGGAAAGGGTCCTGGAGCGAAACGGTGAAATATTTGGAAAAGTTCACCGAGACCTGGGTAGGCCCATGGGCCTATATTGCATGGCTATGGGGGTATAGGCCCATACGGGGTGGACGTTTTGGGGTCTAGGTGAGCCCCTAATGATCCTATGATGTCGTATGTGGTCTTTTTTCGAAGCTCTCGTGAAGGAGCATCCGACTGGACTAATCGTTCGTCCGTTTTCAATAGTTTGCGCATGCGCAGTCTGGCCGTAGTATAGAATGCAGGCATTTTGGGGGTATGTGCGTCTGTGTTTGGGGTAGAGATGGACCGCTATGGATCCGAATGGGTCGTGGAAGGTGTCAAAGTGAAGCTTGTGTGGTTAGAGTCAGAATGGTGTGCTTTTAAGTGATAGTCGCGTCAATCTGCGCATGCGCAGTTGGTTGTAGTAAGTAAAGTGACCATTTTGGGGCAGTACAGGGAGGTATTTGGGGTAGACAGGGAGCATCCTTGGTCCGATTGTGTCGTGGGAGGTGTTATCTTGTAGCTCTCTGGGTGTACATCCCGATTTGAGGGATGTTCACGTCATCTGTGACGTCATCGGGGACGTCATCAGTAGGAGTAGTAGCGAAAGTGGGCATTTTGGGGCAGTGAAGGAAGGTATTTGGTGTAGAGATAGACCATCCATATCTGCCACACATTATACCACATCTTTGTTGTGTTATAACACAGCTGTCCTGCATTATACCATAAATGTCCTGTATTATACCATACCTGTCCTATGTTATACGATATCTGTCCTGTATTGTACCATATTTGTTCTCTATCATACCATATATGTCCTGTATTATACCAAATCTGCCCTGTATTATACAGTATCTGTCCTGTATTATACCAAATCTGTGCTGAATTATACCAAATCTGTGCTGTATTATACAATATCTGTCCTGTGTTATACCATATCTGTGCTGTATTATACAATATCTGTCCTGTATTATATAATATCTGTCCAGTATTCTGCAATATATGTTCTGTATTATACCAAATCTGTTATTATACAGTATCTGTCCTGTGTTGTACCATATATGTCCTGTATTATACCATATCTGCTCTGTATTATACAATATTTCTCCTCTATTATACCATATCTGTGCAGCATTATACCATATCTGTCCTGTGTTGTACCATATATGTCCTGTATTATACCAAATCTGTGCTGTATTATACAATATTTACCCTCTATTATACAATATCTGTGCTGTATTATACCATATCTGTCCTGAATTATACCATATCTGTGCTGTATTATGCAATATCTGTCCTGTGTTATACAATATTTGTCCTGTATTATACCAAATCTGTCCTGTTTTGTACCATATTTGTCCTGTATCATACAATATATGTTCTGTATTATACCAAATCTGTCCTGTATTATACAATATATGTTCTGTATTATACCAAATCTGTCCTGTATTATACAGTATATGTCCTGTATTATACCAACCAAATCTGTGCTGTATTATACCATATCTGTCCTGTATTGTACCATATATGTCCTGTATTATACAATATATGTTGTGTATTATACAATCGGATAGCCGTTGTCGTGAATAACAACAAGTTCAGCAATGTTCATACAGTTTATTATCCCCAATGTTACATCATACCCAGGCTGGGGGAGCCGCCCTGGGCATGTTTGTTATGTTCACAGCAAAGCAAATTGAAATATCAAACACCATGTTTTATTATTTAAAGCACCGTCACATTAGGTACAAGTGTTTACTGAGCTCAAGTCAACGATCAGCATGTAGACATATAGAGTATGTACGGCATGTTATACTATTCATCAGTGCATGGGTGAAGCATTCAGCCGATGGGGTGGTCGGTCAGCTTGGTAACGAAAAACGTAACATTGGTCACCTTCTCCACTGTCCACTTGGTGTTGGGCCTTGTTGTTGGGCCCATTCCAAGGGATCCACGGTGTCCAGTTTCTCCAGCATCGTCTCTAGCGACACTCGGTTAATGATGGTAAACGGTTGGTCAAATACCTGGATGTTCCTGCTCGGGTAAAAGTATCGGACTGCTGCAGCAGATAACCAAACGCCAGATTCAACTTGAAGGCCGTAGTTTGATCGTTGAAGATGTCTTCCACGTAGTTGCGTAGACGGGTGAGGTCAGTCAGTCGGAAATTGTAGATATCTTGAATAGGGCGATGACGGTTGAAACATTGCCGTATCATGGACCAATGGCGCCGATAGGTGTCACTCACTGGATGGGCGTCCTGTAACAGATCGCTAGGAACATTTATGGGCTCGTCCAGAAAATGTTCGATGTTGTCAGGCGTATGACTCGAAACCGTAACGGTGGGGTCCGGCTGGATATCCAGGCTCTTCTGAACTCTGGGTATAGGCGGGCTCTCCGTCATCGCATCACCAGTGGCGTTCGTCTCCCCGGGCTCATCTTCACTAGGTCTGACCGTCATGGGTGCCTCTTTAGTAGAAAGTTGTCGCTCACACCGTGGTGATGGACTATGAATCAAACGTTGGTGCTGTCTTAACTGACTGGGTCGTTTGAAGAGTTGACCACAACCGTTACAATGTTCCGTCGGGGCCTCGTGGAATGAGCGTTCGTGGCGCAGTAAATGATCCTCCCGATTGAATGACCGTGCGCAGGTTGTACAAGTATACCGAGCATCGTTGTGGGCGGAGGCCTCGTGGCGTCGTAAATTATCTAGACGAGTAAACTGCTTCTGGCAAGTTGTGCAAGTGAACATCTTGGCGGTTGACAGAGTGTCTGATGAAACGGCCAGGCCGCTTCCCTTTTATAGCACGCTAGCTGGTGATCTATTTTTAGCACACTCACTTCAACTATCCCCAAGTCGAGGGCCGAGCCATGACCTCCGTGACATCTTCGGTCACCTCCGTGTCTCTTCGGTCACCTCCGTACCGTCAACGATCAGCATGTAGACATATAGAGTATGTACGGCATGTTATGGTATTCATCAGTGAATGAGTGACGCATTCAGCCGATGGGGGTGGCGGTCAGCTTGGTAACGAAACACGTGGCATTGGTCACCCTCTCTACGACCCATTGTGTGTTGGGGTGTTGTTGTTGGGCCCATTCCAAGGGATCCAGGGTGTCCAGTTTCTCCAGCCTCGCCTCTAGCGACGCCAGGTTAATGATGGTAAACGGTTGGTCAAATACCCGGATGTTACTACTCGGGTAAAAATATCGGGCTTGGTCTGTGTCCTTATGCTGCAGCACATAACCAAACGCCAGATTCAAGTTGAAGGCCGTAGTTTGATCGTTGAAGATGGCCTCCACGTAGCTGCGTAGACGGGCGAGGTCGGTCAGTCGGAAATTGTAGATATCTTGAATAGGGCGATGACGGTAGAAACAGTGCCGGATCATGGGCCAATGGCGCCGATAGATGTCACTCACTGGATGGTCTTCGTTTAACAGATCGCTAGGAACATTTGTGGGTTCGTCCACGAAGTGTGCTTTGCCCTCCACGTCGTACAAAATCTGGCCCAAGGTCTTGTCGTCGGAATTTGACTGTTGAATTAGGGCGACATCAGCATCGGCCCTCGTGCGATGGGTGGGAGTTCCCCCTGTTTCGATATTGATGCCTACGGGCTCTTCTACCTGCACACGTGGCTGCGAAACAGGGTGTCGTGTGCGTTGGTGTCGCAGCAACTGACTGGCCAGTTTGAAAAGCCGACCACATTCTTCGCATGGACGCTTGGGTACTTCATGGCGTGCAAGTGTGTGGCGCTGTAAATGATCCGGGCGCTGAAACGACAGTGTACATATCGTACAGCTATACCGGGCGGTTCCTTCGTGCTTGGTAGCCTCATGGCGGCGCAAGTCGTGCAGACGAGTGAATGATTTCGAGCACGTAGTACAAGTAAACATCTTGGTGGTTGACAGAGTGTCTGATGAAACGGCCAGGCCGCTTCCCTTTTATAGCACGCTAGCTGGTATCATGTTTGGGCACCTCCGTGTCTCTTCGGTGATCTCCGTGTCTCTTCGGTGATCTCCGTGACATCTTCGGTGACCGTGTCTCTTCGGGCAACTCTGTGACATCTTCGGTGACCTCCGTGACATCTTCGGGCACCTCCGTGCCTCTCCCACAACCACCATCACCACCGAGCGAGGTCCGCCATCTTCAGTCCGTGTCTTTTCGGTGACGCAGGGTGAACATGATAGCACATGTACTGACCTGTCTGTGGGTTTTTTCCCGCAATGTCGTTCACTTCCGAGTCTCTTCGGTCACTTCCCGAAAAGACACGGAGGAGGACGAAGAGACACGGAGGTGCCCGAAGATGTCACGGAGGTCACCGAAGATGTCACGGAGGTGCCCGAAGAGACACGAAGGTCACCGAAGATGTCACGGAGGTCATGGCTCGGCCCTCGACTTGGGGATAGTTGAAGTGAGTGTGCTAAAAATAGATCACCAGCTAGCGTGCTATAAAGGGGAAGCGGCCTGGCCGTTTCATCAGACACTCTGTCAACCACCAAGATGTTCACTTGCACAACTTGCCAGAAGCAGTTTACTCGTCTCGATAATTTACGACGCCACGAGGCCTCCACCGACAACGATGCTCGGTATATTTGTACAACCTGCGCACGGTCATTCAATCGGGAGGACCATTTACTGCGCCACGAACGCTCATTCCACGAGGGCGCGACGGAACACTGTAACGGTTGTGGTCAACTCTTCAAACGACCCAGTCAGTTAAGACAGCACCAACGTTTGATTCATAGTCCATCACCACGGTATGAGCGACAACTTTCCACTAAAGAGGCACCCAATGAGGGTCAGACCTAGTGAAGATGAGCCCGGGGAGATGAACGCCACTGGTGATGCGATGACGGAGAGCCCGGCTATACCCAGAGTTCAGAAGAGCCTGGATATCCAGCCGGACCCCACCGTTACGGTTTCGAGTCATACGCCTGACAACATCGAACATTTTCTGGACGAGCCCATAAATGTTCCTAGCGATCTCTTACAGGACGCCCATCCAGTGAGTGACATCTATCGGCGACATTGGTCCATGATACGGCAATGTTTCAACCGTCATCGCCCTATTCAAGATATCTACAATTTCCGACTGACTGACCTCACCCGTCTACGCAACTACGTGGAAGACATCTTCAACGATCAAACTACGGCCTTCAAGTTGAATCTGGCGTTTGGCTATGTGCTGCAGCATAAGGAGACAGATCAAGTCCGATACTTTTACCCGAGCAGGAACATCCAGGTATTTGACCAACCGTTTACCATCATTAACCGAGTGTCGCTAGAGACGATGCTGGAGAAACTGGACACCGTGGATCCCTTGGAATGGGCCCAACAACAACGCCCCAACACCAAGTGGACAGTGGAGAAGGTGACCAATGTTACGTTTTTCGTTACCAAGCTGACCGACCACCCCATCGGCTGAATGCTTCACCCATGCACTGATGAATACCATAACATGCCGTACATACTCTATATGTCTACATGCTGATCGTTGACTTGAGCTCAGTAAACACTTGTACCTAATGTGACGGTGCGTTAAATAATAAAACATGGTGTTTGATATTTCAATTTTTTGCTGTGAACATACCAAACATGGCCAGGGCGGCTCCCCCAGCCTGGGTATGATGTGACATTGGGGATAATAAACTGTATGAACATTGCTGAACTTGTTGTTATTCACGACAACGGCTATCCGATTGTATAATACAGAACATATATTGTATAATACAGGACATATATGGTACAAAACAGGACAGATATGGTATAATACAGCACAGATTTGGTATAATACAGGACATATACTGTATAATACGGGACAGATTTGGTATAATACAGAACATATATTGTATAATGCAGCACAGATTTGGTATAATACAGGACAGATACTGTATAATACAGCACAGATTTGGTATAATACAGAACATATATTGTATAATACAGGACAAATATGGTACAACACAGGACAGATTTGGTATAATACAGGACAGATGTGGTATAATAGAGGGTAAATATTGTATAATACAGCACAGATTTGGTATAATACAGGACATATATGATACAATACAGAACAGATATGGTATAATGCAGCACAGATAAGGTATAATAGGGAAGAAATATTGTATAATACAGAGCAGATATGGTATAATACAGGACATATATGGTACAATACAGGACAGACACTGTATAATACAGGACATATTTGGTATAATACAGAACATATATTGCAGAATACTGGACAGATATTGTATAATACAGGACAGATATTGTATAATACAGCACAGATATGGTATAACACAGGACAGATATTGTATAATAAGCACAGATTTGGTATAATACAGCACAGATTTGGTATAAAACAGGACAGATACTGTATAATACAGGGAAGATTTGGTATAATACAGGACATATATGGTATAATAGAGAACAAATATGGTACAATACAGATGTGAAAAACAAGACCAAACAACCCATATCACAATGAAAGTGTGTGAATTTCCCAGATTGAACCTGTACCCCCATATAGCCAGTATAGGACTATATGGGCTATATGGTACTTTTCCCAAAATTTCACCGTTTCGCTCCAGGACCCTTCCCATCGTGTTCTAAATGACGAGACGTGAAAAACAAGACCAAACAACCCATATCACAATGAACGTGTGTGAATTTCCCAGGTTGAACCTGTACCCCCACATAGCCAGCCTATAGGCCTATATACAGCCCTACCCGGTACTTTTCCAAAAATCACCGATTCGCTTCGAAATCCTTGCCATTGTGTTTTTCTCGGCGAGACGAGACAAACGAGACCCCACAACTCATATTCAAGCCCACAAAAAAATTGACCACCCCTCCCCCCATATAGCCAGTATAAGCCTATATACAGACCTCGGTGACTTTTCCCAAAAATTTAACCGATTCGCTCCGGGACCCCTCCCATTGTGTTTTTCTTGGCGAGACGAGAAAAACGAGACCCCACAAGCCATAGTAAAGCCCACACAAAAAATGTGACCACCCCTCCCCCCACACAGGCATTTTCCCTTATATTGTATAATACAGACCCCTATTGTAGGGGTAAAGTCCGAGTTCCGCTTTTCATATTTTCGGAAAACAATCCTAATTTTACCTACACCCACCCCATTGACTTGATAGGCAGGTCCCAATAAGCGCGGGGACCGATATTAGCCCTTTTGGCTATGGTTGATAGGGGTTTTCCCCTATTTTAGGGGTAAAGTCCGTGTTCCGCTTTTTATAGTTTCGGGGAAAAAATCCTAATTTTACATGCACCCACCCATTACTGGATGCCCCTTCACGAATGCTTCACTTTGATACCTCACTCGACCCAATCGGACCGTGCAGCGTATTTGTCTGGGGACTACTTCTTCTCCGCGGAAGCTTTTTCCCGCGACCGCATCACCGCCAGACCGCATCACCGCGGAAGAATACATGCCCAGGGGCCCTTTGCCGGAACTATAGTCACCCAGAGTTACCTCCCCCTAGATTGGAACTCTTCTGTGCTGGAGGTAGTTTTTGGTCTCTTGAGCTGGTGGCGCCCCCTGGCGGAACTCCCCGTCATCTCCCCAAGAGTTATCTCCCCCGGCAAAATAATACCCTTCGTCACCTCTCCCTACTATTACGCTGGTTGCCTTTTCAGGAAGTGTATGTGTAAACTCATTTGGTCCAGAGGAAATAATGTATTCCCACCTCTCCCATCTTCTCTTCCATCACAGCAAACTACTCTTTTGTCACAACTTGACAGAAGAAACTTTAACCACTGAAAAGATATCTTTCACAGAGTTATAATACAGTCAGTATGTGTAGATTCACCATCGCATTGTGTCTTTCTTCGTAAAAGCAAGAAATTTGGTACAAAGGTAGATGAAGGGTATTATTAAGCAACCCTACTTCGAAACGCATTGGTTTTTGAAAGCAGAATCTTAGCATTTTATCCTTTATTTTGTATGTTGAAGGTTTGCTCTACCTCTTGTCGAAATATAAGAAAAATGACATTTTATTTTCAAATTGTTTGGAACCTCCTTAACTATATTAGAATATAATAAAACAGAATATCTTAAATATGATACCCTAGAAATGAAACACGGTGGGGACACGTACCGTTTCAGATTTGAGAAATTTTTCCCGATATTTTCAGAGACAAAACCTTCGGTCGAGAAAATTGACAAAACATAGCCATTGATACTAGATCGCAATTTGGAGAAGCTTCAGGTATAATTTAAGGGCTAACCCAAACGGACCATTGTTGTTTTAATAAATTTGATAGCAGTCTTAAAAAAATTGCAAAATATAACAAGTGAAGGTGCATTGAGGGTGCACTCCACAGTTTACCGCTTCAGCCGGAAATAAACAACTGGATCCCCTCTTCGGCCACCGAAAGTCGAATAATCTTCAATGCAAACCTGATTTATCTGTATAGATATATTATAAAAGACAACGCCTGTATCATTACACCATATGCCATTTATGTAGTAAAACATTGAAACCCTTGTAAACCCCTTTAAACTTGCTTCGATTTTTCTGAAAATCCCTCAAAATGTAGCAATTTTTTTTTCAAAATTGGCCTATTTTCCAGGTAAATTTTTAAATCAAATTTAATGAAACACATGGTCTCGTCTTCCCCATCAAATGGTATATCTAAAATGACAATACACGGGGACATTGACCCATCAGTTTTTGTCAAATTTCTTGCCATAAATGAACCATGGTTTTCATGCCTACGAAAGTGGTCAGGCCGATGCTCTTAAAAAGTTACTGAGTCTGTAAGCAAACTCAACCATCGATTCGTATATGTCCGTATATGTCCGACAATGCCAAAGAGGATGGTGGTGTAGATGTCAGCAACTATACAGGTATAGGAAGAATGGTCATGTTATCAAATACGGTTTATGTTTTGCACTCTACTATCTTTGACAAACTTCAGAAATGCATTGTAAACTCCAAATATAATTGGGGAAAAAACAATAATACATAGTATTTCCATTTATTCCGCGCTGCAGATGGCTTTCGTATTAAGGATGTCTGCTTGTGGTTTTTGGCTTTGGCAGCCATTTTGCCTGTTTTTCCTATTAGGTTATATCCCTTTCCTACATGTAGGTTAAGAGATAGGGATTTCCATTAAAAGCCTTCTAGCCGAGAATTTTGCACAGCAACATCTATCCAATTTGATAAATTTTGATAGACATTGTGATTATCTGCAAACAGATAGGATATAAGAAAAAGTTAAATAATATTTATATATTTTTCATGAATATGCTTCAAAACTAGGGCTATATTGCCTATGTTTTCTGGGTTATCAAATTGAGCATGGGTCAGTCCACTTAACGTTGCCTACAGCTAAACAATGCACACTAACCTATATTTTTTTCTTTGTTTTTCCTCTTATTACACAATTATGAATGCAACAACATACATGATTCAAAAAGTTAATTAGTTTGATTTACCACCAGCGGACATCCTTAAGAGATATTTCTAGCAAATGTAGATCATGGTGGTAAGACATAAATGCACCATTACTTCAAACAATATGGCAGTACAGAGGGGGATAACCTTTTAACAGACCTATCTCGGATATATTTAATTCCACTACTATTATACCATTTAGAAGGCAGATTCTGTTTTGAAACTAAGACCAATGTTAGTGGTTTAGATGAAATTAGGCGGACAAATATTAGCAAATTGGCATTACAGTTTACACATAAAACCACAGATTGTAGAAAAAATATTGCAAAATATTTATATGAAAACAATTTTTGTCAAGTTTTGGGAATTAAAATCTTCAAATAGCTCCTCCAGTAGCAATTATTGTAGTGTTCATTTTGTTATTTGTCGAATTATCATTTTCCTGCAAAACTATTGCGCGTATTAGAGCACATACAAATAATATAGAAAGTCCACTGTTAATGGAGTAGAGGAGGTTCATTTCCCTGCTCTTACGGGCCTACAACATGAGGATCGGTCCAGTGTTTCAAAACAAGCTGAATTTCCCAACAAAATTACCCAGATATCTCAAAATGGGATAACAAACAACAAAATACACAACAGAACCATTTATGCGTTTAACTGGTGGTTCGATAGTGTGATAGTATACTGACCAAAAAGTTGGCATTTTAGATTCAACGATTGGAGAGTACAAAGTGCTCCTGAAGTTGAAAATTGTGCTTCTGGATAAATTCGCTCTTAGGCACTTTCAACAAAAAGAAAACTTGTAAATGGCTAGTAAACGAATCTCCTATACCCGCGCCCACCCCATTACCCATCCCCGCCCCGCCCCCACCCCTCCTGGGCATAGGGAAGGAGATTACAACAACAACAACAACAAAAACAACGGTACCAGCTGAGTTTGGCCTTAAGGATGTCCGCTGGTGGGTTTTGACTTTGGCAGCCATTTTGCCTGTTTGTCTATTGGGTAATCTCCCTTCCCTAGGTTAAGAGATGGGGATTTCCTTTAAAAGCCTTCCAGCCGAGAATTTTGCACGCCAACATCCATCCAATTTGCTAAATTTTGATAGACATTGTGATTATCTGCAAACAGTTAGAATATAAGAAAAAGTCAAATAATATTTATAGGAATTTTTCATAAATATGCTTCAAAATTAGGGCTATTCCCTATGCTTTCTGGGTTATCAAATTGAGCATGGGTCAGTCCACTTAACGTTGCCAACAGCTAAAAAATGCACACCAACCTATATTTTTTTCTTTGTTTTTCCTCATATTACACAATTATGAATGCTACAACACACATTATTCAAAAGTTAATTACTTTGATTTGCCACCAGCGGACATCCTTAAACCTGTCAGACTGTCAGGTCATCATGGTTCCCCTATCAAACTTTCTACCCTATCTCCAGAGCGACAAACAATGAGAGCTGATACTCCGTGATATATTGGGATCATTTAGAGCCTACATGCATAACTCCCCGAGGAGAGGATCATGGGTATATTCAAAATGGCGGATATGTGGGGTACCAGAAAAGTTATGTTGTCGTTATTTTCTTCAAAATTCCTGCTTTCCCGTGAGGAAAAGTGGGCAAAAATTATTTTGTCTTACTGTTTTTACGAAGAAAACACATAAATGAAGAAGTCGAAAAATCTAACCTAAAAATCGAGAAAAAAAAATGTTTTTTTTAAATGACATCACTAGGACGTCGTCGACGCGGTCATCTTCAGTTAACCTCATGTTGCAAATTCGTGAATCAATTTGAAGTCTTTCTCAATGCTATTTTGCAACATTGACATTTTGTTTACTGAAATAAATCGATCGCACAGAGAAGGAGTGGAAATGAAAGGATTCAATATATGGAATTGAGTGTTATCCAAAAATATAAGAAAACAACGCACTTACGCAAGGTTAGGTTTAAACACTGCTTTCTTCCGTCCGTCAATCTCCAACAGCCATTTGTAATATACACCCCCTCGTAACCTAGTCACTTTTGTAATCCGGCTTCTTACCAGTCTGTTTAGAACAATGCTCACATTAAAATGTTCAGGGTAGAGCTCGACATCGGAAACCATGCTACTCACTTGCTTCCAGAACATCTCGGGTTCATATAAGTAGAATTTATTATTAAATTCGTCCGGGCTGTTGATGGCAGAAGCGGTCGGTTTGGCAATGATAGCTGTCGATGTGAACTGAACTACTGAAACATTTGGACGGTCCACAAAACGTCTGGATTCTCTGTTCAGCTGTATTTTTGTATTAGGTTTATTAGGAAGGTATAGTCCGAGAACGGCAGATATTTCTAGTATCGCTAGAATGCAGATTGCAATAAAGAGGAATCGTTTTCCATACTTCCAAATATAGATGATGGGGTACCTTAGCCCTGTGAAAGAGAGAAGAAAACAAACTATTAAAATGTATTTCAGGAAACATTTGTACATTTTTGCAAGAGGAATATTCTTCCTCAAGCAAAACAAGAAGGTTTAAGGTCGAGACACTCATCCTCTTAAATAGAATTTTTCTGAAACGTGTTAATATGTGGATTATTGCTAATACATAGATAGAAATTATCAAGGATTACTTTAAGGAAGTGACCAGGGATGGGCATTAATTTGTTGAAATAAAACAACAACTTTTGTCATTTACCGGCTGTTCATGTGGAGACAATGAAGCATCCACACGGCCCCTAACACCGGCTTAAGCGGAATTAGATACGCTAGCTCGGGAGCTGTGATGACAGGTCAGCTCATACAAATTACAAGCGTCTTGCCCGTCATTCATAATTCAGCCGTCGTCCATTAAAGAATATCCGCGTCCACAATCCAAAGACCTATTCCATACTTCATATAACAGTATTAGCACGACAATCATAGTATACATAAACATAGGCTAGTTTCCTGCAAGAGAGAAGCGGTCAACAGTTTTCAATGATGCCGACAAGACATCATGAGGTTCCAAAAATATCAAATCCGTATCGCTGATCAGTATTCTTAATCCATAATAATCGTTGTGAAGCCGTCATCTAGTTATTATTAGATGAGCATCGAGGACGTCTTATGGAATAAACGCCTCTTCATGCTTATATAGCTTATCGTATCAGGTCGTTTACACAAAACGTTATCTTGAAACCTGTTCACCGCAAATTTTGAGATCTCCAAAATGTTTTTTTTTTTGAAAGCTTACCTGTCAGTAGGCTTGGCCGTTTCTCAGTTTTTGGACAGTCAGCCTGAAAATAAAGAAAACAAATAACATATGTCTAGTTAATGGAAACAAATAGTCGTCTGCCTGATTCTGTTCACACCAATTGGACGCATGCCATAGATTTTTGGATTTTTGGGGAGAATCGTTCGATGATGATTTCCGACTTTCGCTACATTCATACATTTTGTGAATACGATGGAACATAAATGATAATGTGTGGATATTTGATTCGTGTTGCTGTGAGGTATGCGATTGTGGTGAATATATGTTCATTCACTATGTGGATGAAATTGTTGACCGCTTCTCTCTTGCAGGAAACTAGTCTAAATTTAGGTAAACTATGGTTGTTGTTGTTTTTTTTTCTTTTTATTTGGTGCTATTGTTGTTATATGAATTAGCTCTATGGATTATGGACGTGCTGATTCTTTAATGGACGACGAATGAATAATGATTAATGGACCAGCAGCTTGTAATTCTTCCATGTAGACAGTGCGAAACTGTTTAGATTGTTTCCCCCCACTCCCCAACCCCCTCCCCCACCACGTCCTCTCTTCCTTGTGTCATGAGTGGCATGTGATCCTCACAATTTGGCTGCGATTCAATAAGAGGTCCTCGATAAGTAATATTTTGCTACCCGGTGTAAGGCACCGTTTGGACGTCAGGTGTTTTGCATCTCAGTTACATTCAAATGAAAAGTCACAATCAAAGCGTGCCTGA
The DNA here is from genome assembly GCA_036873755.1 of Hanleya hanleyi. Lineage (NCBI taxonomy): Eukaryota > Metazoa > Mollusca > Polyplacophora > Lepidopleurida > Hanleyidae > Hanleya > Hanleya hanleyi. Next base: position 114,175 of record JAVTVY010030792.1, read on the forward strand.
CATACATTATACTCCAGAAAAGAACTCAACGATAACAATTAAAAAAACATTATGATGTATTTCTGTCAACATTAAAAACCTGCTTCTCTCTTGCGGGAAACCATCTTGAGATGTTCAATTACTTATTATTAATTTTAACGTATTATAAGTTGGCGCTCAGTTCCCAGTTCACAGTTCACAGTTCACTATTCAAGTTGCAAATCAAGGGAGCAGTCAATAATTCCCGGATAATATATTATGGGTTAATAGTGTCATTACAGCACGTAGTAGACAGTTCATCTTTGGAACATGTAGGGTGCTACAATATGGTGCCACTAGTTTTCCGATCCGACACCAGGGGGCGCAATTTGGTGCATCTTTTGTGGATGACGGCTGAATACTGACTGTTGGATCTGACGCCCACACATGTTATCATGGTTACTGGTCTATCACTCATTCTATAGATGGAAGAAATCAACCGAAATTAATATCGATCTTCTCCTGTTGTCGACTGATATACAGATTTGGTTTTATATTTGACATCTTTGCATACGCTATAATTAAACGGGTGGTGGAAAACGATGCCGGAGTACTGACAAGAAGAACCAAAAGTTATTCCTCTGACGATTTGTATCAAAGGCCGCGAACAAAGTGCAATGATGGAGCAACATCATGTGCACAGCGGAGTTTTAGCATATCCGAGAACACTTATTCTCCGTGAGGACACCATTTGGATTTTGTGCACAGTTTCGTATTAAAAACGAGGGAGAGTTCCAATGTTGTAACGGTCGCAGAGAGGAAATCCCACCAGAACTTACTTGTAACGTTGAAAATAATTAGCAATGAAATAAAGATTGATCAAAAATCAGAATCACTAATCAAGTTTAGTGGAGAAAAGTTGACGAGGTTATGCATATGGGAATGAGGTTTCTCTTTTGACGCCATCTTTTTAGCTGAGATAGGAAGCCAAAATTAAAGAAAACAAGCTGGCCATGATTCACACTTTTTTGGAAGCTACTGGGATTCCTTGACAACGCCGTAGTGGATATAAACATATGATATGCACAGTGGATACTTCAGTGGGTGTATTTCATTGAAAATCAGCTAAATTTGTGTATTGCTGTTGCCCAAATGACAGACCAGTTACGCAATTTTTTTTCGAGCGTTCCATGGTCTGGCGTGAAAATGTTCCTGAGATGGATAGAATTATTTTTATAATAGGCTTATAACGTAGGCTTATACACAGCAAGCCTACAAGAAATTATACCACATTGCGCTCATTTGATCTGCGAAGAGGATGACAGCCACTAATTGATATGGCATATGTGTATTCAGGATGCTATTGATTTACTACATAACATACAGATATATCACACAATTTTCCAATTTATTTTACAGTTTATACGGAGAAATTCGCATAACTAAAAAAAAATTGAAAATCTATCAAACAATTCGGTTATTAAATGCATTTTTGTTTTTGGAAAATAACGTCACTGTGACGTCACCAGGATGCCCATCTTTAGGTTATTTTTAGGTTTACGGTAGGGCTTGACTTCCTCACTAGGTCCAAGGATATTGAATCGATTTACGTATTGATGAAATTATTCACATTTCTATAATATTAGTTATTTTGTCCTGTAGTAGCCGCAGTGAAAAGGCGTTTTATCAAAATGCTTAGGGCCGGGCACCCTTCATTTTCTATATGTACATGGTATGCAGTCATGAAATCAGTCGAAAACCATTGTGGGAGGTTCAACAACAACAAAAAAACATGCTTGGCTGCTGGACTAAAATACAGAAAAGACATGATTCCTCTGTAGTTTTCTCCTCTTGACATCAACGGGGAGCTTTTGGGCTTAGTTCACGCTGTTCTGTCAGCTTTAACCCTATCTGGCCTCGGCGATTTGGGGTGTATCGCAGCCTGGGGGGGGGGGGCGGAAAGTGCCCCCCTATATATTTTCTCTACCACTAAGACAAGGGCGCTGAAAACTTACCACACAGTATCTGGGGTTCAAGCTCTACGTGGAAATGTAAAAAAAATCCAAGATGGCCGTCATGATGACGTCACAGTGACGTAATCTTCTCGGAAGCCATTTTTCGGCCTTTTTGGTTTCGATTTTTCGAAATTTTCATTTTTCCGATTTTTCTCTCGAAAAAAATCTAATAAAATACAGAATAATTAGTTTTGCATAAATAATATACTTTCAATGCCTTTTAGGCAAGGGAAATGTGAAAAAATGGAGCGAAAAGATTGAAAAACACTACTTTCGCGGATACCACATGGCCGCCATTTTGAATTTACCCATGATCCTCTGCTCGGGGGTATATGAAAATAGGCTCAAAATGACCCCAATAAGATAATCTTAAAAGTCACCAAGTTTCAGTCTCCTCGGTGTCGCCGTTTCTGAGCAGCAGAGAACAGTTCACTAGGGGGCACTTTCCGCCCCCCCCCCCCCACCCAGGCCAGGTAGGGTTAACATTACCATTTCCATTTCTCTTTCTGATGGTCTCACAAAAGAAAGATGGCCTGATGCAGTAATCAGATTCCAATCCTACCGTTTAATGCACATCAACGTAGGCACGAATAACCGTCACACGGCGATTTTTCATAAATTGCAAATATATATGGGGGCGTAAGGCAAGAGTGTGTCGGTGGGGATGGAGGGAAGTTGGGTGGTGCCGTTGCTCTTGGATAAAAACGTATACTGTTATAATGTGAAGGTGAGTCACACTATTGCTCGGGCGTGGGACGCTTTTTCAAAAGTCTGGGACATAACTGGGAAAAATGGTACTATCCCGGGCAATGCTGTGAGGTCAGCGAGCATGTCCCTTGGAAGGTTTTGAAATTCTATGCCTCATTTCGCGCAATCTAGCGCATTTTGTACACGTGTTGGAGGTGAGGTGAGGTTCTTCACCATAACTTGGCATTTTAACATCCATAGAAAGTTATTTAAGAAGGATTACGTAGAACAATATTTCGAAAGCTTCCTATTTCAATCTATTATGAAAGCTAGTTAAAAAGGTTTACATAGAACAATTTTCCGAAAGCTTCCTATTTCAATCTATTCTGCGTCCTGATATATTTGAAGAAATTTACAGTTTGGGAATTCAATTTACAGTGTGGGAATTTAATTTACAGTTTGGAAATTTAATTTACAGTTTGGGAATTTAATTTACAGTTTGGGAACTTAAATGAAAGTTTGCTATTCTAGAAAAGCTAAACAAGCTACTTTCACCCGTGCAAAACAGAAACAAAAAACTTTCTTTAATCCACGACAGATGATTATAAAAAATCCACAAAATGCCTGGTTTTGAATGTATCTTTCACTCCTCCAGCAGTCCTCATGACCAAAATGTGGGGGGGGGGTGCCACCTCTCTCCCCATCCCCGCCCCCCTCTTCCCAAGCCACTGATGCTTTCCGTGATCTGCCCATTGTAAACTACGCGAGCAATATGGGAAAGAGTTTCACATCATTTTGTCTTCTTTGTATGATATATTTGCACGTAACGTGTAAAATTTTACTTTAATTTGCTGCTAGTAGCACACAGAGCTATATATATGCCAGAGAGGCATGCTTTTGAGACAGCCCATGATGACATAGTTAAACATACAAATGTACTAAGTTAGCTTCTCTTGAACCAAATGAAAATTCACGACGCAGAAAGTTGAATTAAACGCACCATAGATAGGTGATGGGAAAAGATACCGGTGTGGAGACTAAGAATGTCCGGTGGCTACGAGTGTCCGATCTTCTGACCCAGGTAGGATACTTTGGGGGCAAGTGTTCGTTCTTAGTTGCAATATAAAAGGATATGAAAAGAGACACTAATCACCAGGATATTCTTATCCATCAGTCATATGACCCCCCAGGTCAATATTCAGCGTGAGTAGTAGATAATGCGTGTTACAGGCCGCGCACAAGCCACCCAAATGCACATAGCCACCGCAAGCCACCATCACCCACCGAACGCTGTCATGGGCTGGATTCGTACGAGAAAATGCGGACATTTTAGGTAGTTCCGGTTGGTCCAGTTTGGAGAATGTATTTGCCATAGATGGGGCCGTTGAAACACGAACGGTTTATAATGACGATGACTGGAATGCGGGTATAAGAAGTCCGACAACCATTCTCCTAAATGATTCCACTTCACTTCCGGAGATTAAAACACGTAAATGTGTAGAAGAATTATCCCGTTTATTCTCGCCCAGAGTTTGCAAAAACTGTAACCAGTCATTAGGCATCGAAGTTTGTGGAAAATGTCGAGTTAGTTTATGCCGAGATTGCGCATGTTTCGCCCGACAGGTGTCATTCGGGGTTTTTATGTGTCCAACCTGTTGTAGTTGTGAGTTTTGTGGTTATTGGCGAATGAAGCAGTCGAAATAATCAAAACTGGTGATAACAATAAAGAGTTGCTACACCTATCTATGGATGGTATATTTATTATCACTGGATACTCGTTGTAACCGACTATCGTCCATATAAAGTCATATCGAAACGACTCGAAACGGTGGCTGAAAGAAAGAAGAACACAACTTAGGTTGTTAAAGTTCAAAGTATATATTTATTTACACAAATTAATTTAGTAATGACAGTTTCAAAACGAAAATACAAACTGAGCAATCTTAATACCCAAACGTCAATTTCAGTTCCATAACCCTGTGAAAGAGCTGAGGGTATATCGATAACGAATGCACCGGTACACCCTGGTGGCGAAATCAACTAATCAAAGGATTTGATCGGTTGTCTTGTGTACTCCCGCGGTAAAAGTCTGTTTATTAAGAATTTACGCATCTCAACGGCAGACTCTTCCGCTTCATCGTTTGATAAGTCGTCTTCCTCACGCATCCGTTTCTTAGTCGCCATTACTTTCTGATGAATCGGGTGCTTCCGTAGTTCTCTCCATAACCTTAAATTACGGACGCAGATATTTCGGAACCTTGTCTGTATTCTGGGTAAAAGCTTGTCATATGCCATCTGATGCGCAGTTGGTTCATCCATTCCGTCTTCTTCGTAAACTTCCGCAAGGTCGTTTATATCAGATTCATGATCACCAATCGCTTTATCCCCGAAGAGATCCCACAAACACGCGTCATTCTCGACGTCATCGTTGTCATCAGCAGTATCATCACTATCATCACTATCACCATTACCTTCACCATTACCTTCACCATCATTGTCATCATCATTATCTTCACCATCGGCGTCAGTAGCGTCGATATCATTTTGATCACCATGGTAGCCAAAAGTTTGACCTGGAGTATATGTATTTTTACCATTACTACCGGAACTGGAAAAATCGTCCCCATGGACAATACTTCCGCCCGCATGGTAATACGACCTTCCACATGTCGTAGGGTCACTCACCGTCATCGTATAGGGTTGCTCTACTCTACTTGTTGGACCTATAGCGAGGCTCGGTGGTGTCTCTTGGTTGTGTTTGCACTGAATGTGTCTGAGCATACTATCGCGACGAGGGAAGATTCTCTGACAGAACGTACAAGTACACGACATGTTGATCAGTCGACCGATACATATGGACTGGTGAGGGACCCGTGTTCATTCCTATATGTACAGACACCACCACCACCATCACCACCACTGGGATAGGACTCAAAAGGTCACGAAAGTTCATATAAAGTCCTATATATACAGACACCACCACCACCACCACCACCACCACTGGGATAGGACTCAAAATGGTGAAGGTAATGGTGACGACGCTGATGATGACGGAGAAGTTACGGATGATGATGATGATGGTAGAGATGATACTGCTGATGACAACGATGACGTCGAGAATGACGAGTGTTTGTGGGATCTCTTCGGGGATAAAGCGATTGATGATCATGAATCTGATATAAACGACCTTGCGGAAGTTTACGAAGAAGACGGAATGGATGAACCAACTGCGCATCAGATGGCATATGACAAGCTTTTACCCAGAATACAGACAAGGTTCCGAAATATCTACGTCCGTAATTTAAGGTTATGGAGAAAACTACGGAAGCACCCAATTCATCAGAAAGTAATGGCGACTAAGAAACGGATGCGTGAGGAAGACGACTAATATCAAACGATGAAGCGGAAGAGTCTGCCGTTGAGATGCGTAAATTCTTAATAAACAGACTTTTACCGAGCGAGTACACAAGACAACCGATCAAATCCTTTGATTAGTTGATTTCGCCACCAGGGTGTACCGATGCATTCGTTATCGATATACCCTCAGCTCTTTCACAGGGTTATGGAACTGAATTTGTATTGTATTTTCGTTTTGAAACTGTCATTACTAAATTAATTTGTGTAAATAAATATATACTTTGAACTTTAACAACCTAAGTTGTGTTCTTCTTTCTTTCAGCCACCGTCCAGAGTCGTTTCGATATGACTTTATATGGACGATAGTCGGTTACAACGAGTATCCAGTGATAATAAATATACCATCCATAGATAGGTGTAGCAACTCTTTATTGTTATTATTGGTTTTGATTTTTTGGAAAGTTTCATTCGTCAATAACCACAAAACTCACAACTACAACAGGTTGGACACATAAAAACCCCAAATGACACCTGTCGGGCGAAACATGCGCAATCTCGGCATAAACTAACTCGACATTTTCCACAAACTTCGATGCCTAATGACTGGTTACAGTTTTTGCAAACTCTGGGCGAGAATAAACGGGATAATTCTTCTACACATTTGCGTGTTTTAATCTCCGGAAGTGAAGGGGAATCATTTAGGAGAATGGTTGTCGGACTTCCAGTCATCGTCATTATAAACCGTTCGTGTTTCAACGACCCCATCTATGGCAAATACATTCTCCAAACTGGGCCAACCGGAACTACCTAAAATGTCCGCATTTTCTCGTACGAATCCAGCCCATACAGAGTGTTTATCCTGTGAAAAATATACAATTGCGATATTAAAAGTGAGCGATCGTTATATGGAACACGGCTATAATCAAATTTTAGATGATTTACAACGCCGTTCGCTATGCACATCATTATATCGCTAAAGTCGTGTAATTAAACGCATCAGTATTGTCGGTGAGTAAGTTGTAATAAAATTGTAATACTTACGGACGATTCTTTGGGTTCGATGGTATTTTGCAGTAAATTCGCCATTCCGAAGTAATAAGCGATATAAACATTCAAAACCCAATGTTATCATACACTGATTGAAATCAAGTTATGAGGGTTATAATTGAAACGCTTACCTATAATCAAACCGTACGATTTTTTCTGTTTATTCAATCACACCTGTTACACCGTCAACTATAGTTCAATCTCACATGTTTACATCGGTACGTTCTAAAATCAATACAATTATGTAACATGACCGCCTCCTATCTATATAGCGAGGTTATAATCGATATATATACCACGTAATTATCAGTCGAGTGTTACCAAGCCCTAATTGCAATTTTTGTAAAAATTAATACAGCCTACAATATAGAGCTCATATATGAATGATTAGCGTACAGATTCGGAGAATTTATTGATATGAATCCGTACTATATATATATCGAAATAACATCTTTTTGTAAAAGCGGTATGAAACCTAAAATATAGGTTATTTAATCGTTATTAATAATTAACGTATGAATTCGGAAGGTTTATTAATAATGTCATATGTAGATCTATACTATATATATATTTAGGTAAATTATAACGTATATAATTTATTAATATCCAGACGCAATAATTTATACAAATAGAAATTGATAAGACGTATGACAGCGCTCGGTGGGTGATGGTGGCTTGCGGTGGCTATGTGCATTTGGGTGGCTTGTGCGCGGCCTGTAACACGCATTATCTACTACTAGAGTGCATATCTAAAACCACCACATAGACCAGAAATGATCCGTGAAATGAATTGTATCTCAACCACGCTTTTATTGTAGCTGTTCATGTAGATATCTTGAATGGCATGACTACACGACACCCAGCACCGGCTTAAGCAGCAGTACATAAAAAAACCAAAAGAGCAATGATGTGCTGGCCCTATCAAATATTCTGATGGAAAGACCGCTAGATAGAAGAAACAGGCCAGACGGGGAAAATATTAGTAAAATTCAAGTCTATGAGGTCCGACGCTGACCAAGCGCTTTAGTCTGCACCATGTTAACCACAGTCACAAACTACACTCACAAAGATTTGTACAGACGGCAAACATCGGGGACGAAACGTTCACCAGCAGAATCTCACCATATACAGATAACAATTAAACACAACATCAATAGGTGGTGGGAAAAAACATGTGACAGTCCAAGTGTTGTGAAAACAGAAACAAGAAGTTGTGCCATCATACCGCTCCGATCACAGATGCTTGACGTAAATGGGTATAACTGCAGTCTTAAGTTCATATTTGATCTCAGTGACAATCCGTTTCTGTAGTATATTATATACAGATTTGTTATGGTCTTGCACGTTATATACACGTTGCCCCTTGATCTATCCTCTTAATGCTGAGTGCCAAGCGAGGAAGCAACATGTTCCATTTTGGCATGAACCGCCCTGGGATTGAACCCCGGACCTCTCGTTTGTGCGGCCGACACACTATTCATAAGGTTACCACAGCGCGGTCTCAAAATTAGATGATAAGATATTAGGACTATTCAAGCGAATTGTTTTAATATGCATTCTCCGGAGAAAAGGTTCAATAACATGACCGAAATGATTGAGAATCTTGCAGCAATGACAGCTCCATGCCAATCGAAAATTGCAAACTTTGAACCACCCCTCGGTAAATTTTCTCATGATCATGGTAACTTTCTGAACTGTATGTGTAACATATCTGGCAGCTAAGAGGTATGTAATCTGCGGATAGGAGAATGTCCTCATGAAGAGAATTTTGAATTTACTGCAAATAAGATAAAACAGATTACGCTCGCCCAACAAGAACTTCGGTCAATCTTTCATTCGACCTGGGGAGGGTGTGTGGGGTCATTCTCGTCCGTTCGATTAAGTGATACAATGCAACCCAAATTGTCTACCCAGCTGTTGGATTAAATGGACCTCTAGGCCTATTTTCTGAACACTTCATGAATGCACAGCTGTGGTGTTGTCACGTTCCATAAGATCAGCTAGTGCTAGAAAAATCAGTAGAAACAAATCTAAGGGCCATATTGTTCGTAGGATCCACAAATGCCACACGGTTAGCAAAAATCGAAATTTGCCTTTATATAAGATTTGAAAGTAGGTCATTTACCAGCAGTATCAGTGAATTGTTCGGGGAACAGCCTTCTTACATATAATGGTTATAGAGGTGACCAGTAGCACAGTACAGAAATAAATTAACCCGATTCCCTCACACGCGGTTGTAATAATGTTGAGCTGACGAACGGAGAACGCAACTCCTAAGCGACTATTTTTCGACTGCGCGTATTGTCGAGTTGAGGAAAAACGCGGTCGGGAAAAAACACGTCTTATATTCTTTGATACAGCCAAGGGGCATGTACAGGCGCTCAGCCGCGTTTGATGAACATCACATCCAGTGCCTATTATGTTAGTAGACGTGAGAGAATTTTTCTTCAGTCGCAATCAAATCACGCAATATTTTGTAACCACAAGTATGTTATTCATCAAAGACTTTACATCGAAAATCATATGGATTAAGTATACTAATCAGCGATACGGATTTTATATTTCTGGAACATCATGATATCTTGTCGGCATCAGTAAAACTGTAGATTGTTTCGCTCTTGCAGGAAACTGGCCTATGTTTATGTTCACTATGATTTTCTCTGAATTTGGCTCTAATGCTGTAATAAATTAGGTCTTTGGATTATGAACGCGGATTTTTTGTAATGGTTGAAGTGTGATTATTGAATGGCGGATTAACACTTGTATTTTTTTTCGTATTTTGAGTTTTCTATAGTCGCGTTCAAGTTTAAGTTATTTCTGTACTGTATTGTACATATTATCTCGATAGTGGACAGCCTGAACATTTTATACTACAAGAATACTACAAGAAAAAAGACAGTCATTTGCAGAAAATCCATTTTATTGTTTATTTAGCAGTGAATTACATGTATAAGGATTTTCATCACTCGTAAAAACGATATTCCACAGAGGTTAAATAACAATATTGTCAACCATATAACAATATGGAGGAAACGACAAACACAGATACATAATTCTGAATAGTTTATCGATAAATCTACAAAACTGCTTACAAAATAACTCGAATATGTGGACAATTTGAAATTTAGAGGCGATTTCCGAGGTTCACGTGAAGTCTTCTTCACATATACTCGATGTTTTGATACAATATATCCACTCGACACGGCCTCGGATAATGTAGGATATTAGTATCTCTTTCCGCACTGCTAGGACTCCATATTGGCATTCATGTTGAAAGTACAGCATCACGTGGAAACTCCGAACAGGGCATGTGAGCTGTATGAATTCCGTTAGCATGAAGATCAGCTTTAAACGCCAAACCAGGAGAAACACCTCAAATTAGAAGAGATCCTTCGGGTGTATATTCAAGGGAATATCCATTTCATTCGGAAAAATATTTTATCTCTTGATAAGGGAGAAATACAACGAGGACTATGTGAGCCGAAACAATGCTATAGCATGTGGGGTGTCTCACGTGCGGCGGATCACGGTTTACAGCTGAGAGCTGTAAAATCCCTACACCATTAATGCGCGTGGTACCATGACTTCGACGGAATAGGCCGAGCAGTCGCGAATGACAGTATATCCACTGATTTACACACTTCATCCATATCTCCTATTTGGGTCATAATGAACTCACCTGATTGACCATGACGGCGTATACGTTTTGAGAAGATAAATTGTTTCCTGGCAAAAGAATTACTCGATCGATGCAAGATAGAAGATATATATAAAAAAGAATAAATGATAAACAGAAATCTTGTGTGAATACGATTGAATATCACAAATGTATTTCTAGTGGAAGGTGACGGATAACTCTCGCGACTCTCCGCGTCTCGGGAGTTTTCCATCCGTCTTTCGAAAATTCGAAAAATCTGACCGAAAAATCCACCAAAAAATGCATTTTTTGAATATGACGTCACTGTGACGTCATCAAAGTGGCCATATTCCTTCAAAATTTCCGCGATGAAAAGTGGGCAAAAACTATTTTATTTCACATCACATTTAATATTTACTTGTTTGTCAGGCAGTTTTCGCGGAGAAATTGCATAAATAAAAAATTCGAAAAATCTGACCGAAAAATTTACCAAAAAATGTCGTTTTTGAAAATAACGTCACTGTGACGTCACCAATGCGGCCATCTTGGATTTTTTACATTTTCTGGTAAAACTTAACCCAGGGGTATAGTATGATAAGGTTGAGCTCAAAAGGTGAGAAAATTATTGTGTCCGGAAAGGGTTCATGCTCCATGTAAGAATCACGAGACAATGCATAAAATGGCCAAGTCTGGGGACAACAATGTGTCTAGACTTGTGCCTTTTCAGCGACACAAAGACCCAGATAATAGCTTCCTACATGAAGTATCGACCCTGGAAAGGTCCTCAATATCTACACGGTCAAATAGGGTTAAGGGGTCGCCGAGCAGTTCACAGCTATCAGAGTGACAGAGTGAATGGGATTTAGCGTCGCTTTCAACAATTTTCCGATTATATCAGGACGGCCACAGCTGTCACAAGGTCTGGTTGTCGTACCTTTAACACCGATCTGGGACATCGGCTGGGATATTCTTTCACATAATCATTAGGAGAAAGGCTATATGATGTTTAATCAGAAATAATTTTCTGTGGGACCTTAATAAAGCTGATTTTTGTTTAATCCAAACCCATTAAAAATTAAATTTTTATCGATGTCTACATCAAAATAGCATAATAGTGGATTTATGACTTGTTAAAATGTGTCCCAGGTTCATTTTAGTATGTTTGAGACATTTATAAGGAGGATGTTTTCTTGTCAAAAAATATAACACCTCAAATAATCAAACATTCGGATTTATTCTGTGCAAATATAATTTTTGTTTGAGGTGTCATGTTTTTGTCCTTCTGGCAAACTAAGCCAGGGAGCACAGTCTGACCAACCATAAAGCCGTGTTTATGCAACTTAGGCTCATTAAACCTAATTGTTCGTTTATCGTAATCTATTCGCCAGGAAAGTTGAGCGGACGGGCAAAATTTATTTTTATACGTTATTTTTAGCCTGGTTTTACGAATTATATTGCGGTCAAAGAAGCTAATTAATGGTTTGTTTATATCATTTGGAAAATTTGTGGTACCGGTACTAAGTGAGGTCATCTTGAGGACCCGGACTGACTTCCATGCTTGTCAGCAAACAAACCTTGAACAAAAATGTGTTTTAGACGTTGCAGAAAAAAAAAATAAAATGTTCGGCGCGGCGAGAAAATTCGGGGGGGTAGGTGATGATAAATGAACAATTAGTTTTTATGAGACTTACCATCACATTTTTTAACTATATATGATTTTGCAGGTTATGGATTTGGAAAGAAGTCGGCTTTGTTATCGTCATAGATGAGTGAGTTTTTTCTTATATTAACGCCAAATATCTTGCTGGAACGAGCATCCATCACTTTAGATACCCAGAGTTTAGCTCCATAGAACAGATGTTAGAATTGCAGATTTTGCAATTGGGTATCCATCTCTGGTATCAGGAAATGAGATTTGCTGAGTATTCGAGATTATACAAATATTCGAGATTATACCAGTGTTCGAGATTACACCAGTATTCGAGATTATACCAGTATTCGAGATTACAGGGCACTAAAACCTATAGGTTACAATGAACTAATAAACCCCCTTATCTCCAGACTAGCTGAATACCAACATTGCAACCACCAACTACTTTGCTGAATTCGTGCCAGCTGTAATTATAAATGCATACCAATCATTCAACATCATATTTTTATCATCGCCTGAATAGAATAGAACCATGTCGTTCATCAGCAAATATTAGAGAAACACAAATTCTCACGGGCGGGACCATCTTTAAACAAATCTGCACAGAATGCTATCAGCAAAAGACTGGGCGAAATATCAACAGAGATTTGAGTATTGTGACATTTACAAATTTTTCATCTGTTGAACAACTAGCAGGCCGGTCTCCACTTATTGGCCAATCCCGAGCCAGGTTATGCTTATATCCTACTCCCTCTTTGGGTAACTTTTGCACACGCCCATGTACGATGTATTATAACTATAAGTTTTGTTAAACCCGTTGGCGACCATACTATGACGATTTACGCCAAACAAACACAAAATGCCCGCGAACGGTTCGAACAAATAGCCAATGAGCTAGCTGCTTCGCGAGTTTGTCGTGTGTATTCCGATATTTATTATCCAAGTACTTGCTTTGTGTAAGTTTAATACTAAGTTATAATAGCACTGAATAATATTAATTCTAAGTAATAATGACACCAGGTAATGTTTCAAGCGAATATCTGAATCCAGTATATTCTTGATATTGGACGAGTAACAGGTGTTTTCTCGAGCCATACTTCACAGACGTGCCGTGGGGTGATCGAACTAGTTTCATATCGTAAAACGACAGGATTGTATCACCTGTTCGTGGTTAACACATTAATATTAATTCTATTATAATGAATTCATCGAACAAATGTCCTTTAGTACTATTTTATTATGGCTGAAAGACCAAATCGATGACCATACATGATCAAGCTATTCACCTGTACGTCTGCAGCAAAATGTTTGAGAGACAGCATATAGGTATTCCAATGGGTACTAATTGCGCACCCCTGTTGGCTGACCTGTATCTGTTCTCTTATGAATATGACTATATGCAGGCGCTTTCAAAAACTGATCCATTCAAAGCCCGTTCCTTCTCATTCACCAAACGCTATATAGACGATCTTCTCGCTGTGGGTAATCGCTATATAAATGACGCAGTGAAGGATATATATCCACCTTCACTGGATTTGAAGGAAACTACAGATAGCCCTACAGGCACATCATATTTAGATCTATATCTCTACAAAAATGAAGCGGGCATTCTCTCTTGTCGACTTTATGACAAAAGAGATGATTATAATTTCGACATCGTAAACTATCCCTTTCTGGACAGTAATATTCCAGTGGGACCTGCATATGGGGTATACATATCTCGCCTAGTAGCATTTGCTAGATCCTGTGTTAATTGTGACGATGTCAATCGACGTCACAAAACATTGTTGCAGAAACTTACAAAACAGGGCTATTCCTCCAAGCGCCTACACTCAAAGTTTCTCAAATTTGGCGATACATATCGCATGCTGATAGCAAAATACGAACGTAGCGTGCAAGATCTATGGCGTTACGTTTCGTAACTTGTGTCTAATTCCGCTTAACATGGGGCTAGGGGCCGTATGAACCCATGTACTTCAAGATCCTCATGGTGCTCATATGAACAGTCACAATCAAAGCGTGACTGAGATACACCATTCTCTAGATAACAACTTTAGAACGATTATTATGGATTAAGAATACTGATCAGCGATACGGATTTTATATTTTTGGAACATCATGATGTCTTGTCGGCATCATTGAAAACTGTTGACCGCTTCTCTCTTGCAGGAAACTAGCCTATGTTTATGTATACTATGTCTGTTTTGAATTTGGTGCTAATACTGTTACATGGATATGGAATAGGTCTTTGGATTATGGACGCGGATATTCTTTAATGTACGACGGCTGAATTCTGAATGACGGACTAAACTCTTGTATTACTAAAAACTCGAAACAGTAAAACACGCGGATCGGATTGATGTGTAGAGAAAGTCGATCTAGGCTTAATTTACAATGACACACATCAATAAAGAAATAGTGGCTTGATGATGGGTCCCATATAATGCCACAGAGCGAACTCTTACATTAGGCTATATGAAGTGACTTAATACGTCAACCAGAGAACATTACTTTCAAAGTCCTAGTTGGACATGCGGTTCATGTACACAGTTTGCCAGCAAGAACTTAACTTCCGGCTAACCCCACACTTTCCAGATGGGTCCTTGCGCGAACTACATTGGTCAAACCTTTAATGAAAACAAACTAATCGACTTTTGTTTAACCATAATGGTGCATCGTGACCTGTATTCACCAGTTGCACACGTAATCGGCTTGTAATACGCAGATTATAAGCTACAAACGTTTCCGCCTGCATTGATTCTTGTGTATAAGACGGTTCCAGAGAAATCCAAATTTACGTTTACTGCGCAGGTTTCTGCGCATCTACCAAAACAGCGACATTTAAAGGAAATTTAATGGACAGGGAAAACGTAAACGTTTAGGAGAACATTGATGAAAGGATTTTTCAACTGGATAATGTATTTTCCAATTTTAAGGCAATACGACCTAAACGGAGGAACGCTGGCAAACTGACTTATCGAAATCAGGTTAATTTGGCCTCATGGTCATGGTTTTTCCTTTGTTGGCGCGATACTATCTCGAAAAGAGGCCTGGCGACCACCGATTTTTATTAGATTTTCCGATTCAGTATTTTTCCAGAAGAAAATTTAGAGAAATTGACATTTTACTTTGTTAGAAAATATGAGCTTTTTCTATGAAAATAGGAGCATTTTTCATAAAATTCCTATCTAATCCCATATATTAGTATATGGTTAACTCATTGTAGTAGGCCATATAACTTCCTCGACTAGGCAGAAATAAGCCTGGTGACTCCTGAATTTTATCCTTTATTTTGAATGTTAAAAGTTTGGGCTGCCTCTTGTTGAAATATAGGAAAAATTACATTTTGTTTTCAAATTGTCTGGAACTTCCTTAAGTTGAATAAATTACTTACGAACATTTGATAGTATTGTCACTAATTAACAATGTCTGAAGCATATAGGCGTCGAATTATACTATCTTCGAAGTGCCGTCAAGAGTATGAACGTTATATTGCATTTTGAAAGCAGATTATAAGCTACAAACGTTTCCGCCTGCATTGATTCTTGTGTATAAGACGGTTCCAGAGAAATCCAAATTTACGTTTACTGCGCAGGTTTCTGCGCATCTAGCAAAACAGCGACATTTAAAGGAAATTTAATGGACAGGGAAAACGTAAACGTTTAGGAGAACAGTGATGAAAGGATTTTTCAACTGGATAATGTATTTTCCAATTTTAAGGCAATACGACCTAAACGGAGGAACGCTGGCAAACTGACTTATCGAAATCAGGTTAATTTGGCCTCATGGTCATGGTTTTTCCTTTGTTGGCGCGATACTATCTCGAAAAGAGGCCTGGCGACCACCGATTTTTATTAGATTTTCCGATTCAGTATTTTTCCAGAAGAAAATTTAGAGAAATTGACATTTTACTTTGTTAGAAAATATGAGCTTTTTCTATGAAAATAGGAGCATTTTTCATAAAATTCCTATCTAATCCCATATATTAGTATATGGTTAACTCATTGTAGTAGGCCATATAACTTCCTCGACTAGGCAGAAATAAGCCTGGTGACTCCTGAATTTTATCCTTTATTTTGAACGTTAAAAGTTTGGGCTGCCTCTTGTTGAAATATAGGAAAAAATACATTTTGTTTTAAAATTGTCTGGAACTTCCTTAAGTTGAATAAATTACTGACGAACATTTGATAGTATTGTCACTAATTAACAATGTCTGAAGCATATAGGCGTCGAATTATACTATCTTCGAAGTGCCGTCAAGAGTATGAACGTTATATTGCATTTTGAAACCCAACCTGTGGAAGCTGATTTGACAATATGGACGGACATAGTATGGACAGATGGAAACCGGATGCTGTCATCACGCATTTCTCATGGATAATAGTCAACGCGAAACACGATGTGAAAACGTTTGGCATTTTCGCGTTTTTGCTGTTTCACATTTTGGTGCTGTCCTATTATTTAATATGTACTGAAGTAGAAAATTCTATCAAATTTATCTCTTATAGGAACTTGCATTCTGCTGCTCTATTCCCCGTTTGGGACGTTTCTTAAATCTAACTGTAACATAATTCTTCAATCTCCAGCAGATGAAATGCTATGGCTTCTTGG
Organism: Hanleya hanleyi; assembly: GCA_036873755.1. Taxonomy (NCBI): domain Eukaryota; kingdom Metazoa; phylum Mollusca; class Polyplacophora; order Lepidopleurida; family Hanleyidae; genus Hanleya; species Hanleya hanleyi. Next base: position 131,138 of record JAVTVY010030792.1, read on the forward strand.
AATGCTTTATCAAGTCCGAATATTGGCCTGTGGAGTCGTGTGACTTTTTATCAGTATCACGGAATCTCTTTCGACAACCATTGTATGTTGCTATATCTTGCTAGTGGAGTGTTAGTCCATACGAAAAAGAAGTTTGAAATATTCTTTGCCTGCTTGGCAGAATGTCATTTCTCATTTGAGCAATTTACAAAAAAAACACCAAGAAAGTTAAGTTTACCGTGAATTAAATAACAACTTACCTTAACCATCCTGCTATTTAATCCAGCAATTACTTTAATGCCAACCAATGCTTAACTGACCGTACGAAATTCGTCTTCTCTGATAGATCTGCAATATTCTTCAATCTATCAGGCCAGAGTTTGTAAAACACACTAGAATCGTCTGAAGGCGTTTGACAATAAAAATAATTTTAAAACCCATTCGATTTTTCTTCACATTCGATCGAGCCTATGGCAGATTAACATTCAATTGTCAGGCTGTTCGGTCACTCCCAATTCATTCAAGAATAGCGCAAATGACAGCTGTGATATTCTCCAAACGAGCTGGTGGAGAAAGATTGGCCTACGTGCTTACAATAATTTGTATTACTAAAATACAACAAAATAAATGAACAAATAAGTAAATTTAACCCTACCTGACCTATGAGAACCATTATCCCCCCCACTCACCAAATTTTCTACCCAATCTCGGGAACAACAGAACGTTGAGAGCTGACAATCCGTGACTTTGTAGTTTTTCATATTGGGGTCATTTTGAATCCATTTGCATAATCCCCCAACAGAGTATCAACGGTAAATTTAAGATGTCGTCCATGTGGGTTACTAGGAAATTGCTGTTTTTGTCATTTTGCCTCAAAATGCTGATTTTCAGCGAGGAAAAGTGAACAAAAGCTATTTTGCTTTACATCAGATTATTATTTACTAATTTATCATGCAATATTTGCGAAGAAAACATAAATAAAAAATTCGAAAAATGACCAAAATATCGTCCGAAAATTACCTCTTTGAAAATTACGTCACTGGGACGACATCATGGCCGCCATCTTGGATTTTTGCTAGTCGAGCTTGACCAAAGGGTATAGTGTAGTAAGTTTCAGTCCTCCAGCTCAAGGAATAAGAAATCTATTTTCGGGGGGGGGGGGGGTTTGTAGGGACGAGATGCTCCCCTCGAGTCTGGACAGGTGCCAAATCGACCAGTACAGTAATTATTTAGTGTATTCAGAGAGAAGTTAACGTGCCAGCTGATGAGCAATCGAATCTTCTTAAGGCTATACAGACATCCTGAATAAAATAATTAAAAGTGCACAAATAATTGTCACCAAAACTGTGTTTTATATAAAATATATATATAAAAATATAATAGAAGAATTTGTAAGCAGTCCCTATATTTGGGTCATTTATTCAAACAAACAGTAGTGTGGCCATAATCAACTGCGATAGTTTCGCGATAACGGCGCGATAAATGTGATAAATGTGTTCTATCAACGAATTGGATAATGCGCTAATTTGATTGTTTATGCAGTCCGTACTGTACAATAGTCCGTCTAGTCCGTCATTCAACATTCAGCCGTCATTCATTAAAAATTGTTCGTGCCCATAATTCAAAGGCCTAATTCATATAATAGCATTAGCACAAGATCTAAAAAAATAGAGTGTACATTAAAATAGGCTAGTGTCCTGGAAGAAAGAAGCAATCAACAGTTTTAAATGATGTCGACAAGATATCATGATGTTTTAAAAACATCAAATCAGTATCGCTGATCAAAATTTTTAATCCATATGATTTTCGTTGTAGTCGTTATCCAGAGTACACTCTAAGCTCAGAAGGTGTAAAAAAGGTGCAAAAAAGGTGTAAATCAAACGTTTACACCTTCTGGGTTCATGTTTACACCCTTAGGAGGTGTAAATAAGGTGTAGAAAAGGTGCAAATGTATGAAGATTGATTCAAACCCTGATTTTACACCCGTAAAGGTGTAAATTTATTGAAAGGTGTTAAAAAGGTGTAAATACTTAATTTTCCATACACATTTGGAACTTAATTTCTATGTTGAGGAAATGTATTTCCTTGTCATGCTTACGGTAAACCATCAAAATTTTCAAGCACCCCAACTTTCTACACAAAATTAAATCAATGGATCTAACAATTTGACCAGTCTCTAACATTTAGGCAAAAATTCCAACGGAAATATTATTAAAAAAACGAGCTGCACACCATAAGAGTCAATCCCCCAGTCGGTTTTACGAGGGAGTGAAAATTGAACAGCCGCTCTAGTGCTCTCACTCAAGGTTGAGCCCAAGACTACAGGGGGGCGGGAGGGGGTTCTGGGGTTTTGAATATCAACAGTATTGTAAATATTATGTATCATACAGAGTCGACAAAAGCACGTTGTTTGTCGACCAATGTAAGAAGTTATCAGATCGATATCTACAGTGCTGATAACTGCTTAGCTATCAGATAAAGTGATTTTCAACTTCATTTCAATGGGGGATTTGCACAATAAGCAGTGAATACAACGGAAACTGTACAACTTATAGGCTTTGATTGAACCACTGAGACAGGAAGGTGTGAAATGGACTAAACGGCTCGAAGTGATAATCATGACAGCCTGTGGTGCATGTTACCCAATAACAATTGTGCGATTATCGTCACAAATTATTACTTGATAAAGTAATGGTTACCATCCTGTCCGGAAACGACCCCTGTTAACACACTATAATCATAATCCGTGGCCTGCCTTTATCTCATATCTCTTTGACGGTAACGCAAAGTTTTGGTTAAACTATCCATATCGGTGATGATTCTATTGCTCAATTAGTTTATTCTGCCAATGCCTAACAATATATGCATCGCTTCTATTGTTCATGAATTTGTAAATAAACATGGCTTCGCTTTCCATGCTGTCCACCATTTCCAATATAAGCCGACGCGATATTACTTCAAAACAAACTTCCATTACGATAAATTGCGCACAGCTGTTTTTTCACGTCGCTCGTTCTATCCATCAAAGTGGACTTTTTTCGAGATGGCGACTTGCCTGCTGTTGATCGGTGAGAACCGAAAGAAAATCGCTTTACCTTTTGCAACTCCCAGCGTGTCGGACCTTAAAGATCACATTTCACAGAATGCTACCTTAGCTGATCTAATTGGCATTAACGACGTAACCTTCCAGATAAATATGCCATTTTTAAATATTTGTACAATATAATTGCCCCTGTGAACCCAGGGAGATACATGTAAACAGGTATGTATTTAGAGGGTGAAGAAAATGTTACATCTTATAGACAATTTATACCGGAGAATATATTTTTATACTGTCGGAACCAGTGATCGAAATATAGTTTCAACTGTGCTAAAATTGTGACTCGATTGAGCATTTTCTTTTGCTCACGGTATTTCATTCAACTTCTGCCAACAGAACAGAACAAGCTCGAAACTTTGTCGAATCAACATACATGCGAAAAAGTACGGTGCTATGATAACATACACTTTTGCAAAATTTGATTAATATAATCTGCTCAGACAGATTATTTGACCCAATCAACTTCGTGACCCTTAAACATATAGAAATTCTATTTAAATGTCATCAATAGTAGGCCCTTATATGAGATAGAAACGAGTCAGAACTGGTTAGCCTGGTGCCCCGATTATGTAGGTGTTTGTTACCCTATACCATTGTGTTCGGGAACCAGGTTATAAATGATACTAGTCAATGCGCATGTGCACAAGGATCACGTGGGACAAAATGGAGGGCGGTTTGATTTTCTTCGGGGAAGGTTTGTTTCAAACTTTGCGAAATCGTGTCGATTTAGCTCACTATACTCGCACATATTTATTAGTATTATCTTCATTAGATAGGAGTGCAACTACCTCGAACACGTCACTGTTGAAAATGTACTTCAAAATGCTCAGCTCACATAAAAAGTGGGAGTTAATTTGCCTGAATGCGAATCCAATATGGCGGCATAAATTTGTTCAGTGATAGCTTTGGTCAGTCTAATGCAGTATACTTACAGTGAATTTTAGTACACAGTGTAATAGGAATAGTTAATAACGTCCAGTGGAACACGTGGATCATCATGGAACGATATGCCTGGGATATTTTGAGGTACTATTTACCCCTACTATTTACCCATATAATTTTATGAATATGAAACCAGAATTATATGATGTTTAAAAAGAGCTGGGCTGGACTGGAGGATCGGTTTTTGTAGGTTCTCTTCGGCTCCTACGACTTAGTTTCGTGGGTATATGACGGCTTAGTTTCGTGGGTACATGACGGCTTAGTTTCGTGGGTATATGGGACAAGATTGACTGATAGATTGTTTGCGGCACTTAGATAAATGTGATTTGTTTATTTTCCAGTTGTATGATGCTGATTTTGAAGAGTTCGTGGACCTCGAGAACCAGGATGAGATACCCGATAAGTCCAAAATCAAGATATTACAGCACACGACAACAGATGGAGCATTTCACAATGTTCCAGCGCGTACTGATTATAAGGTATCAATGATTCATGTTCTCCTGTGATGT
>JAVTVY010030793.1:0-12106 GCA_036873755.1 Hanleya hanleyi
CCCAGATGTGGTGCATGCTATATGAGTATATCAGTTAACATCTGATATAGGCCTACACACTAAGTAGGCATAATTGCAGCTTGCATGATGTGATGCATGTCGACATTGTACCAGTATTCAGTGTATCGGTATTCAAGTACAGAGGAATGTTTTTTTTCAACTAGTCCAGTACCCGGTTACATGTACATTAGCAGGAATAAACCTGAAATAACATTTTCAATTGGGGCAAGTCGTTACCAATGAAAATTGTTGTCCAAATATTGATATCAAACTCAGACTCCGTCTTGGAGCCAATGCATTGACAAATGACTATAGCCACCATAAAGACTGATTCTTTTGGATTATGGACGCGGATATTCTCTAATGGACGATGGCTGAATTATGGATGACGGACTAGACACTTGTAATTTCATCACTCTTGTGCGTAATTTCACTAAATTAAAGCAGTACCGGTACAACATTGTTTAGAAGCTGTCCGGTCATTTTCCGATATGTACACAAAATAATGACAGTGAGGGGCCTACCATTCAAAACCAGCCTACACTTTCCTGCAGACTCAGTGGGTTGCAACAATATACACATAAAGGGTTTTTTCTGGGAAAGATTTATATACAGTATAGTAATAACACTTTGGAAGGCGTTTTATTTGTCGGAAATGGCTCAGAACATTTCTATGGCTCTATAGAACCCAAGAGCTACCCTCGTCTACAGTAGTATACTTACGGCATAATTTACGCTCCTGCGCTTGCATGATGCAGACAATGTTTGCTCGCAAATTTTAGCAAATTATACATACCGGGTAACGGTACTGTATATTTTACCCATAGCTAGGGGCCTATAAGCATGATGTCGTGCAATCTCGAGTGCAGTGCTAATTACACATCACTGCAAAAACAAAATAATTAACATGTACCAATATATGATCGGTACCGTACATGTAATATTCAATTTTGTATCGCTTCATGATTTTAAGCTATTTCAATAGTAGGCTATGGTAGCCTAACCTAAATTGTTTGTGTCACCATGGTAGCTAAAATACCAGAAGTTCATTAATTAATAATTAGTAATTAATGAACTTGTGAAAATACCAATACCTGTGTATTACTAATACTAGTTAATACTACTGTATTGTTTGTTTTTTTTGTCCTGTGCCTGCCTTTGACCAGCTGTGGCATATCTGCAAATAGATGATTCTGATGATGTACGGTATGACAACTTTTGCTGAGAATTATTGGCATTGGCCATACACTACATATATGCTTGGATATTATGCCACTTCTGAGGAAAAACATACATATAGTCTGGCCAGTTTTGAACATATCTGAAATTCATTCTGAGTAGCTACCTTAAATATACAGACTATATATTTTAGCTGTGGGTTTTGTTTCTCCCTTTTTCCAAGGGGGGGGGGAGGCTTTTTTTCTACTTCTGTAGTCCGTTTGGAACAAAACTTACAGACTGAGATTCGGTTATTAAGTGAAATAATATGAATACTGGTAAGAATTCTGGCGCTATGCAGTCTACATGATGTACGGTCGAACCACTCAAACCCTAAACTCATTCATACAGCTTCATCACGCAATCAATGGCCACGGAATATGGCACATCGATGATCTAGTGCCACACAACTGCACATATATAAAACATTTATATACAGTTGAAAGGCAGCTATAAATATGTTCTCAACTATTCCTGATAACATTATTGTCCAGGTAGAAGATAAGTATTTGAAGGGCATTCAGGTTATTTCGTTTATTTAACCAAATTATATCTGAACTGGAGGCGGTCGCCATGTTTTGTTCGTCTGCTCAATGACGTCATCGGCTAACAAGGGGAATCCCCAGCAGCCGGCCGCACAGCATGGCGAGAGGCGAGAAGCCGACCTTGAGTCACTTGAGTACCTGTGGATCAGAAAAATCACATGAAATCGAAGTGTCCTTTGAAAAATAAATGCCTGATTTGTCATCAGGAAGGACACTTTAAAAAAACCTGTCCAAATGCCAATCAGGTTTCTGGAGATACCGTAGCTAACGGCAGAAAGGGTGGTTCCTCTGGTCCTCGCTCTGCTCCGCCCACAGAGGTCCGAAGAGGACTTAGCGCTATAGACATGTGAAAGACTGTAGGCCCTGATGGCAAACCTATCAAACGTCATCAGGAGATAGTTGCCGCTGGGAGCAAAGACGCTCTTGGTGACGAGATGGAGGTAGGTGGTGGTTCGGAAGATGAAGATAACAGTAAGAGTGAGGTTTGCGATGATGTAGAAGTCAGGTGATCAGAAGTCGATTTCTGATCAAACTGAAAGTGTTGACGTAGTATTAACTCCGGAAGTTGAATTGAAGGGTGACAACTTACCGGATACTGATAGTGTTTCGAGTCAGAATGCACCTGTGCAGTCTATGGATTCCTCCATTAATCCTATTCACTCCGGTGTAGATGTAAACTTCACATCAAACGAGGAAGTAATGGAAGAGTTCGCAGAAAAAGAAAGTAGTCAGCAGTCTGGTAATAATAAAGCTACCTCGAACCAGAAAAAGAAGAATGAAGAGAATTCCATGGATATCGAGTCCGGCGGGGGGCCTAAGGTGGTCGATGCTACTCCAACTCCTACCAGCGATACACTCAATCTTCTTTCTGATGAGGAGTATCAGGAGTGTAGTGATCGTCCGCTAAAGGGCGAGACTTCCTTGAACCAAAGGTCGAAGGACTTGTTGGGACAAGAGAGACAGAAAGAAGTTTGTAGGAAGGAAAATCAAAAAGACAAGAGAACAAAGAAAAAAAGAAAAGAAAGGTAAAAAAGAATTAATCCAAATAAAACGTACATAATGGCTAAGCTAACCTTATATATCTTGGCTTGTGCAGCTTTGTGTTTTATTTCTATATACGGACTGAAGATGGCTCAGCCACCAACTATCGTTCAGTGGAATTGCAGAGGAGTTTGGCCAAATTTAAATGAACTCCAATTATTAACTCAAGAATATGAACCATCAGCTACGAGTGTCTCGATGACGCGATGGATGAAGGTTGTAATTCGGAAGATGAAGATGTCGGTGAGAGTGAGGGTTGAGATGATGTAAAAGTCAAGTCAGGTGATAGATTTCTGATCAGACTGAAAGAGATGACATAGTATCAAATCCGGAAGTTGAATTGAAGGGTGACAACTTACCGGATACTGGTAGTGTTTCGAGTCAGAATGCACCTGTGCAGTCTGTGGACTCCTCCATTAATCCTATTCACTCCGGTGACACACCAAACGAGGAAGTAATGAAGGAGTTCACAAAAAAAGAAGATCATTGGTTTCCGTTCCCTTGTTCTCGTTGTGTTTATTGCCGGTATTATTTCCATATACATTATCGATTGATGGCCGTAAAGTGTTTGAACGACAATGAGATAGACGGCCCTCAGTATCAAGGTAACTTCGCCATCACCATTTCCTATGTTTATGCCGAATACTGCTCGCTATATGCGATTTGGCCGTGCTATTGTTGTCATGAATTCAATTAGATTTGGCCATCGTTGTTTTGTAGGACAGTGGAACAGACGGCCCTCAGTATCAAGGTAACTCCGTTGTTGCCATGCCTATTTTATTTCTAAATGTGTCTGACATTTTGGCCGGATGTTATGTATGGATAGTTTATTATGGCCATAATGTTTTGTATGGCTATGGTGCACACAGCCCTCAATATCAAGGTAACTCCGTAGCAACCATACCATTTGTTTAAGTCAGAATAATGATTTGGCCTCTATCAAATCGTGTCATAGTACTAGGTGTAAAAAAAAAAAAAAAAATTAATGTTGACTGCGCATGCACGGCGGTAGTATTATATACTGGAATAGTAACCAGCACTTTTGATAAAATTTATTAAGGACTTGAATACCTGATTTCTAATGGGGGGCTTAGGGTTCAATATCGCTGGTAATGTTAAGGGAGTGTTGAATTTTTTTAATTCGTTTCTAAGTGCATCGCGTTGTCGGTTATGGATTGGGCATTCGGTATACAGCTTTAGGGCATTTGGAACAGGTAAATTACCTGTTCCAAATGCCCTAAAGCTGTATACGTAGGAGAAACTGGACAGTCATTAAGACAGCGTATGAACGGCCATAAATTTGACATACGCCAGAACGACACCTACAAACCCATTGGACAACATTTCAACTTACAGAATCATTCCATCACAGATTTCAAAGTTGCCGTATTAAGGAAAAGAAACTTCAGAAACCAATTTGAAAGAACTGTAGAAGAACAGAAAATTATTTCACAATTCAATTGTATTGAACAGAGATTTAGGTTTCTTAAGCCACTATAGAGATTAATTGGTCCATTATTCTTGTCCAGTTCACTTATTACTGTTTTATTATCCTGTTATATTCTGTCTGTAACTCTCTTAATGGAGATTAGTTCCTGTGGTACAGATTACTATCACCAGCCTATTGCCCAGCATTGTATAGATATTAATTGGTCCATTATTCTTGTCCAGCTCACTTATTACTGTTCTATTATCCTGTATTATTCTGTCTGTAACCCTCTTCATAGAGATTAGTTCCTGTGATACAGATTACTATCACCAGCCTACTGCCTAGCATTGTTATATAATTACCTATTGTTCTATGTTTATTGACACCACTCACTCATTACTGATCTTTGTGTTATGTTTTACAACCCTTGTGTATATATATACCCATGTTGACCATTTCACCTCACACCTGAGGAAGCAGATTTATCTGCGAAAGCTCGTGTAGAATAAATATAGTTAGTCTCAAATGGTGTTACGTTCCCGTCTATCTACTATATTGCTATACTTAGGGACCGTTCAAAATTTATCTTGAGGGGGGGCCGGTGGAAATTCAGCTGATGACCCTAAGTTATGTGTGACACCCCCTCCTTTGGCTGGAAACCAGTGACCCCCCCTCACCTGATACCATATTTATCAATGACCCCCCCATCTCACCACAAACACACGCCCAATTCCAACGAATCCAGGTCATTTCCCCCAGTGGACATTTCCTCCAGCGGACATTCCCCCCATGGACATTTCCCCCGGAGGACATTTCCTTCAATGGACATTTCCCCCACCCTATACTTTTAGGTTATTTTGAACATAGTTTTTAAATAATTTGGCACATCATATATTATATAGCACATTTTTAAACAATGAAATGGATCACATAGTGATAACATATAAATCATATATTTTAGCATTTTAAGAAAACATATCACATTGTGATAAAATATGCAGTGTGGAAGACCGATTGAAAACACGTTAATAACATGAAGAGCTATTCGTTGATAAAGTGATTCGCGGTATGGTATTATACATATGAAAAAGTGACAGGGAACGGGACACAGTTCTGCAGTACGACATTAAACTGCGAGAAGCTCGGAGATTACATTCTGTATGATGTATTTATTCGCATTCACCGGTTTGAGATAACATTATGTCATACTGCATCATGATGACAGATAATACTACATACAACCGCTCAGGGAAACAATGAGGTTATGTTTGTTATACTGACACAGAGATACACTTTACAAAAATTCGGACGAATCCGACATGATTAATTTCATGCATTCATCATGTCGGCTTCACTACAAAAACCCTGCAAAAAATAGACGGTGTTTTATTATTATAAAACTATTAAAATTATTATATTTTATAATATTATCCTCATCATGACATTAACTACCGTCAGTACAACTTGTCTTGTAGTACGCCACAATTTATTTCTTCAACTTTGGGGCAGCATAAATTATTGAATGGTTTCTTTCAGTCTCAAAATGCAGGCTATTCATTTAGCTAGTCAATGTCCACGATGTCCAGGTTGCACTGCACCTGGGTGTGTTTAGATAAAGGATTTGCTAGATGCACTGTGTAGTAACTCAAATCTAGCTGGTATGAATAGGGGCCTAGATTTTAATACATCTTGAGAAGAGTAAATATGATTATAAAGCCATTTACCGGTCTCATGTCCTACTACACTACAGGAGGTTTGTACAGAGATTAATGGTAACAGAACATAGGTCTATCTATGGTACTGTATGTTGTTTAGGCTTATGATAAACCATAGAGCCTACTGTCATGACTGTTTTAGTAGGCTCCATGGATAAAGAAAGCCGTGTTCTGATACATGTTGTAACGCATTGGTCGTCTCAAGACACAGGGATCGTCTTCACAAAACCTAACAATAATAGATTCTCTAATAGGTCCGGCTTCTGAGATTTCTCGAAGTCTTGACAACGTCTTTAAATGAGAGAGGATACAACGAAAATGTCTGTTGAATATCAAGCCGATTTATTGTGGACTCATTCCACGCCATTATGAAAGCCACAGTCTTTTTCCTGGTATCAAAGTCATTACGAAATTTGATTTTCAGCTATCTCAGGAACGAGCGGCATCATTTGGTAGGCAAACTACGGTAACCTCATCAACATCAGACTGTTCTGTAGTCAGTCAGTTCTCGGAACTGGAATTGGCATTGCAAATACTATTATTGGAAGCATAAGCTTCGGTGCTACCTGACGGTACTGCCATCAGGGAGACCTGGTGTTAAAAGTCTAACTATAAAATGCCGCTCATTCCGTTATATACAATTCTAGATATTTACAATGTCAACTTAACCCGATATAGATGTACTCGCAGCTTCAGTACTGTTTGGACAGACATATCACAGAACTGTCACATTGCATACCTCATCCATCAAAATGAAGGTTAAATCATTGTACTTACATAAACGGTTTATACGTTATCTGTATAAATCTGAACTTACATACGAATTCTCACAAATAATTGTGTTTACAATAACCGACCTGAAGGGTCATCGAATAATATTTCGGAAATAGGTTTCGTCAAAACACATCATAATACCACGGTTTGCATACATACAATATTCACATACAATTGGTAAATGGAAAGTCATAAACTGATACATTTTATATGATGGTCCAGAATCGACATTTCACAATGTGTTTCCTGATCTGGTTCTTCGACCTAAAAACATGAAATTCATACAGAAGCTCAAGAAATCCTAGCTGAATAGCTGTCCATTTATCATCATCATTTATCAAGTTACTGATGAACCCCCCTCTACACAGTCTAGTTACACATGACCCCCCCCCCCTTCGTAGGGCTCGAAGTTATTGTTGACCCCCCCTCAAATTCCACCGGCCCCCCCCCCTCAGGATAAATTTTGAATGGTCCCTTATAGAATTCTATAGTTTTCTATCAAAATCTATGATGTCATAGTTTTCTATAGAAATTAATGAAGCTATCGATACTATAAAATTCTATAGATAGCTATAGTTAATTTATAGTAACCTATAGAATTTCAACTGTAGTAAATTCGCAAAAGTACCACAAAATCGATAGTAATCTATATATATTTCAACTGTAGATTTTTATGGTAAATTTTCATAAGGGATAACGTTACATCTCCTTGGACACAACGTCTATTCCACGCGCTTCTATCCTTATATTTGTAATCGCGTATACTATTTGTGCGAAATTAAAAACTAACAGGGGTTCGGTACTGCGGGATTCCCCCGCCAGTTATTTTGATATTGTACTTCTGAAATAAAATAATGTCAAAAACTATTAGTAAATACCATAAAGGAATATACTGTATGTGATTTGGTATGTATGACTGTGTATACAATGTACACTGCATCTCATGCCTAATAAGAAGTCAAAATTATTCTAAGTCCAGCCTAAACAGAAAAGATTAACCCAGAAAACTTTCTAAGTCCAGCCTAAACATAAAAGTCTAACCGGACACCGACACCGACACCAACACTTTCCCCTCTCTCTCCCAATACCTCGCCTACTTCGTATGCGGCGAGCTAAAAATAAGATTTGTTGACTATACTTACCGAACTACCAAAGACATCCCCATCAGTGAGAAAATCTGACGAAACGAGGCGAAATATAATACCCGCCTTCCCTCCTGCACATGTCCAATTTAGCAGACAGCCTAACCAGAACAGACCGGAGTGCAGTGGGCGCCACATTGCGGCCGAAGCCGGCATTAGCTACAGCGCAAAAGCCGGATTTGGGGTCATAGAAATTGTGACTTGCAATGCATTAATACAGCAAGTAAGCAAATTCTGATATAGATGGACAAGTTCTGCAATAAAACACTTTCCTTCTTTAATTTATTGGTCTTGAAAAAAAATCTCGTTTTTGGGCCAAGTCAACTCGCAGTGCGAAAGTCACCCCACTTTACGCTATGTCCTTACATGTACATGCCTTAATGATGTCGAGCAAAAAGCAAGTTAACTTTACAGAGCTTAACATAATATAGCAGGCTAGGATAATTCATGGAACCGTAGTTCCTGTTCTGTGTGACTTCCGTGTCATTTAGGGGGCCGATAAATTGTTTCCCATGTTCGTGATCAATTCAACCAAAGGTGCATGGTAGGTTCCCAGCGATTAGGTCAACACTCATCTGCCAAAATATCCTGGCCTGATATGCATGCAGGACACAAGTGTCACAGAGCTTCGATTTGGTAGAATTTAGCATGAAATTATCGACAAGAGTGAATTTTGCACAGCATATTATCCCAAGAGTCGGTGATGTACATGTAGAGAGTGCGACATCAGTATCCGCCGAAAAATAACTGATTTCATCGCGGTGTTCCAGTTTTTGAAAGTGGGGACTTGCACGTTGATCACTACTCTTTCCTTCCGCCATTTTACAAAGGGAATGTGTCTGGTTGCATCGCACAGCGTTGATTGGTCAGAAATATAGCTTTATAGCCAATCGGCCCAACAAACACATACCCTATAGGCGGTGCATTTCCTTGACCCGGAAATAAAATGTTAGCGAGTCTAGGTCACTCATAGTCTATTCGGCTAAGGTAATTTTAAACAACAACAAATTTGAAGTTACCGATCATGTACACGCTTGAGCGAGTCTTTTGTTCTCTGTTCTTTTGTTCGTTGGTATCACCTAGCAACGGTCCCGGTTTAGAACTGGGCTATTGTTCGACCGAGACAAGGTTCAGAGACAGTGTATTATTGTATTGCTTGTATAGTTTTCACATTCACCTTTAGAGTGGGGCTCCCTCAGGGGGTAGACGATGTTTACTCTGTGGGGAGGCACACTACTGAGGTTTGTGTGTGTCACTATTTGTAGTTTGTATTAAGATTTTTCACTATGGCATTTAGCAAGTTTAATAGGTCACTGAGCCTAAAACTTCACGGTCTAGAAAGAGCAGATCCGGAAGATATATATAACGCATTGAAAGCCACTGTTGGATCAGGACCGAAAATTCTTAAAGGTCTAGTACAGGTATCAAATACCTTGTGGAACCTCACAGTAGCAAATGAGAATACAAAAGCTCGACTAGTGCTGGAAGGTATTCACGTTGGAGATAAATTTGGCTATTTTGAGGAAATTGATCCAGGGAAATTGCTGGTAAAAATGAAAGGACCATGCGATTTCACAGATTCTGAGATCAAACGTGCTTTTGAGTTTTATGGAGATGTTCTCTCTTTACACAGGGAGTCCTACTCGTTTGATAGACAGTTTGAATCGGGAGTTAGGAGAATTTGGATGACGAAATTCAAACGTGATCTTCCTTCTTCTATTTTGATTGGAGGTTTGAGACTTCCTGTATGGTATAACGGTCAAGTAAAAACATGTTATACTTGTGGATCAGAAGATCACATGAACTGGAAGTGTCCCTATAAAAATAAATGCCTGGTCTGTCATCAGGAAGGACACTTTAAAAAAACCTGTCCAAAAGCCAAACAGGTTTCTGGAGATACCGTAACCAACGCCAGAAAGCGTAGTTCCTCTGGTCCTCGCTCTGCTCCACCCGCAGGCGTCCGAAGAGGACTTAGCGCTGTAGACCTAGACCTGTGGAAGATTGTAGGCCCTGACGGCAAACCTATCAAACGTCATCAGAAGATAGCTGCCGCCGAGAGCAATGAGAAAACCCCAAACCGCTACGAGTGTCTGGAGGACGCGATGGATGAAGGTTGTAATTCAGAGAATGAAGATGTCGATGATGAAGATGTTAGTGAAAGTGAAGTTTGCGATGATGTAAAAGTCAAAGCAGGTGATCAGAAGCCAGGTGATCAGAAGTCAGTTTCTGATCAAATTGAAAGTGTTGATTTAGTAGTAAGTCCGGAATTGAAGGTTGACAACTTACCGGATACTGGTCACATGCTTTCCGATGAGTATCTGGAGTGTAGAGATCATCCGGAGTCTCAGGTGTGTACTGATCGTCCGTTAAAAGGCGAGACTTCCTTGAACCAAAGGTCGAAAGACTTGTTGGTACAAGACAGAAAGGAGTTTATAAGCAGGAAAATAAAAGACAGGAGAGAACAAATGAAACAAGATAGGAAAGGTCAAAAAAGATTACCCAAAATAAAACGTACATGATGGCTAAGCTAACCTTGTATATCTTGGCTTGAGCAGTTTGTGTTTTATTGATGTTTGTACCTGTTTTAACGCATTAGTTTACCGAGTTTTTGAATTGAGTACTATCGTCGCTATATAGCTGAAATATTGCTGAATGCGACGTTAAACCCTAATTCTCTCTCTCTCCCTTGTGCAGAATATACCATAATAGACCTTTACATCGGCGTCAATCATCCTTGTAGGTTGTGATAATCTCTTCTAACCCCGGATCTCTGTTAGTGAAGGGGCTGTCTACGGAGACGACCAGTATTGATTCGTTTTTTGTAAACACCATGACTGGTCCTGCTCGAACACGTTACACTACTGACAAATGTGTTCTCTACAATAAACTTAAGTTGAAGTAATTTGGATCACGAAAGACGTGGACACATATTATTACAAGTTTATAAAAGTCCACCGTCAATATAGCCATTATCCTTCAGGGGATTCTGGGTTTTCTTCAACAAATGATGTGGATCCAAATTCTATCGAGGCACATTTTCTTGAACAATGCTAAAACGTCATTCGTGAGGGTTCATCAAAAATTTTGCTGACCAGTGAAACCTTATCTTTTGTCATCTAGCTGACCACCAGGAAGAATGAAAAGACAAACGACAGACACGGTAGACAGCAGCACAACTGGGAGGCCGGGCTGCTTGGTAACGACGAGCCGCGTGCTCTAAACGTGATAAACATTCAGAGTCCACGACTCCACCATGCGAGATTACGTCAATCAGCCTCCCAAGTGATTAATTAGCTATGTAACTCACAGGGGTACAAGAAATTTATTAATCCAGCTGGTTTAATAAAATATGCCTTGTGTGTAAAATCTCATATTATAGCCAGCCCTTGGTGAGCAAAGGACTTCTCTTGCCAGCCGAAAAAACATCCACCGAAAGGTGAGTTATTTTTTGCTTTGTTTTGGTCGACACAGTTTTGTGAGGGGTGAAACTATTGGTTTAATTTATTTAATTATTATTTTTTTTATTATTTCCTCCCCACCTGATGCCTGGGGATCCAATGAAAATATTACCTCCACGAATTCAGACGAACTATCAGGCAGGCGCAAATGATAGCAAGAGCGGTGATAATATATATGAATTGTCTCCCTTGATGTAGAGATGGGGCTGCGGTTAATGTGACCCTGTCATACGGGGAATACTGAGTCGCCATTTGCAATTTTCGGGAGAGTTCACTAGCACAAGGAAAAAGCCAGTTATTTTAGATTGAGGAATTTGTTCGTTTGGAACAAGGTCGCTCTATACGACCGAGTCATTGATCAACCTTTCATTCTTGGTTATCCAGAGAGAGTTACAGTTATTATAAAACAAAGAGGATGTAGGTTGTTCAGTAGCTAAATTTGTTTCATCAGCACATCAATATAGACAAACCAGTCCGAATTTATACGCATTGGTTCTCTTGGATATCCATAGTTCAATCATGAACGTCGCTCGCATGGGCTTACTCCGTTCAACTCAGCCCAATAGGGAACAATGGAGCAGTTCCCCAACAGATTTTATCGGGGCGCTGTGGACTCGATTTTCTCCGATTTTCTTGGAGTTCCTCCCGCTTTTAGCTCTGCTGTGGCTAGATAAAGGTCTTACAAATATTCTACGTCACTAACTTCAGAAAATCTTTGCGAAATAAAGACAAATCTTACCTCAGACGTCCAGCATCAGTGAAATCCAAACGACGGTAGACTGCG
>JAVTVY010030794.1:0-13159 GCA_036873755.1 Hanleya hanleyi
AGGGGCTGTATGAACCTATGTATTTCAAGATCCTCATAGTCACAATCAAAGCGTGACTAAGATACATCATAGTCTAGATAAGGACGTTACAATGTATATCATATGAATTATGAATACTGATCAGCGATACGGATGTGATATTTTTGGAACATCATATCTTGCTGGCATCATTGAAAACTGTTTCAAGATCGCTTCTGTCTTGCAGGAAATTAGCCTAGTTTTTATGTATACTATGATTTATCCTTTTAATTTGGTGCTAATGTTATTATATGAATTAGGTCTTTGAATTATGGACGCAGAAATTCTTTAGTGGACGACGGCTGAACAATGAATGACGGACTGGACGCTTGTTTTTTTCGAACAAATAAGCTGACATTATGTTCGACGGGGCTCAGTGTGGCAGAAATATTACAAAGGGTTAAGAATATTGCAAATATGTTGAAAAGAGCCATTGGTTATAATATTATGACTGTAGCCGTAGATATATAGGGGCCTACGAGTGTATGGAAACATGGTTGCAGTATATTCTACTGCTCTTGGTTACCAAAATGTCAAAAACTATCCTGGAAAATAGACAGCTTCTTGACGGCCCTATATTTCACTATTCCTTACCACACCTTTCAATCGAGAAAAATGTCCAATCTTTCCGGAGAAGCTTCTGTATGTCTTATCCAGACACTCCAATTGGAATAAGCCTGTTGATACACTTTAAAAAGACATTCTTATCATGGATGCATGATTTAGTAGAGAAATGTTACGGCAGATTTTGGCTTTTGTTGACCAATATTAATACATGCTAACGAACGAAAAGACCTTCTTTAATCTGTGGCTCATTATATTTCAAGGTGAAAAATCTAAAATATTATTCATCAAATATTATTGCTTCCCGTCATTTCACATAAATCAATACAAACATCACCAGTTATCTCGGCACGAAATGTTTAATTAGTAAGTGCTAACAGCGATGAAGAGTTTTATCGTTTACAAACACGGGAAATATAGTTTACATCAGTTTTTAATCAGAATGAAGGAAACTGGTCATTCCTACTGGGGAATATACCGAGTGCAGAATTAGTAACGTGCGTTCGTTACTCACTTGGGAGTGACTTGTTGATCTATATTTCCTGGGATGGTTGAATTAATTGACGATATGTCGTATAACATTTCAAATCCACATGGATATCTTACAGATGTCTAATTACAGATTTCATAAAATTCTCATAATCAAATTCATTTTTATATCGTGTTGACATTGCAAGTATAAAAATATTATTGGGAGAGTTTACGAGGGAACACAAATCTTCTTGGCTACTATGTAATGTCTGTGGCATCCTGCATCATATTCTCTCTAAATGCTATGATGCGTCATGTTCTGTTCACACATCTTTTCACTTTGATATCCTAGAATCTATTACTCTCTATATGGACGACACTGGATGAAGGAATATTACTTAATTTCTATTAGGGAATCATCTTGATTTCTGCGTCTTAAGCCTTTGATTCCAATTTCTCCCATATACAATGTATAGCGAACCCTTGTGCTCATCAAAAGCCAAAGAAATCGCTTTTCACGTTTAAACAAACCATTTTCTAATATTTAGATATCAAAACCCTAGCAACTCGTTGCCATGGTTACTGTTTCGGCTTTCATATCAAATTTATTATCGGTACACAAAAATGTTAACTTAAAGCTGTCAGTATAATAAGTAGTGACAATTACTACTTGTTTGAAAAGCAAATTTGAAAATCAGAAAGATACTTTCAAAAGAAAGATATATAATTATCCACTATTTGCATATCATAATTTCTGTGCATTTTCTGCAGCTTTGACTGACTATATCTCAAGAACTAAATATTTTCTAGTAGCAAAGTAGTATTTTATTTTTCATTGTCTGTTCTACATACCCGTACTCTCAAAAAAAAAGTAATTTCACTCAAATAAGAGTGGAAATTGATCACACTCAATACTTGAGTGAGATTTTCACTCAACTTGAGTTACTTTTCACTCAACTTGAGTTAAATGCACTCAATTTGAGTGACATTCACTCAAGCATAAGAGTGGAAATTGATCCCACTCAAGTTGAGTGAACCCGAGTGGTTTTAACTCAAGTTGAGTGAAAAGTAACTCAAGTTTGAGTGAATAGGTACATTTCAAGTTTTTTTTAGAGAGTAGGGTGATCGCGTCACCCCTTAACCCACCGTCACGAGCGCAACAGCTTTCCCCAAGCTACTATATATACTTGGGTTCCGAGAATGCCCTTAACCTTTCCTCTAGTACAGTGACAGGGCATGCACCATTCCTGATATTATATCGGTCACACGGATCCTTACAGAAAAGACTACACGGATTTTTTTCCAGTGACAAACTAACTTTTGTTTTATTTTTCAGTGTTGCTGTTCCAGATTTTATCAGGAATTAAAAGCGAAAAGAAAAATTAGATTTTGTTGAACTTATAATATGCATATGATAGACCCGGAGAAAATACGACAGGGAAACAGTTGTACTCGCGACGAAGGAATGGTGTTGGTGTGCGACAATCTTTTCTCGCAACTTCGTCACAAGTGATTGAGTTCTGATTCTTTAACCAATACCAGCTTCTGACCCCATGTTAGCTGATGATCAAATGATATTGGTGTGGCAGCGACAGAAAATATCGTCACATAACCAGTTTTATTTGAATTTTATTGTTTTTTTGTTTTGTTTTTTTGCAATAACGCCACAGTAGTATATAAAGCGTAAATCTTTGAGTATCGGGTAGGGGAATCGCTTTGGAGAATGTGGAGGGAAGATTAACATTCGATCTTGGATAGGAGTCGGTGTATCGGTGGATAGGAGGTCAATCCCATCACCTGGGGTGTGCAAATCACAGATTTTCAATTGTAACAAAAATAGGACACCTGAAACTAAAACCATTTGGTTCTTTCACATAATCAAATGCCCAATAGATTGTGTGAAAATATAATTTTGTCTTGCAGTCCGAGTGTATCGGTACATGGAAGTACGTGTCCTTCAAATCTATTGATGCTGCCCACGTGCCGACTCTAAGACCGGCCCGTAAAGATCGAAGAGTTTCCATCTTGAATCTCTTGATGCGAATGGTCGAGTGGCCATAGACTGAGGATCTGTCGCCATCCCCCGGTTTTCTTGGGACATCAAAAACATTCTGTTGTAAAACCCCTGATCCGTTGAAGGATCATTCATCTCTCTTTCAGCCGCTTTGGCAAGGAGAGAAGCCGTCTCGTCCCAAATGACTGACAGGAGTCGAGGAAGTGGGGTCATCAGTGGGGTCCCTGTCAGAGAAGGAGAAGCGTTTGGACTGCTTCATGCTCTTCTATATCCTTCCACGGCAATCTGCCTTACTAAGCCATCTGTGCTGTACAGATTCCACCATGAGGTGAAGTGCACTAGACAGTCTCCAACCGGTAGTTCCGGGCAGCGACACAGCAGCGTCACACCCGGCTGGGCCCCCTCAAACTTGTGCTGAGCTGGAGATTTGACATCCTGGGCAGTGGGGGAGCTCACACTGACCACACAGTGTTCCTACCCTTAACAGCTGGCTAAGTGGAGCTTCCCCTCCTTCTTGCCCTTCCCCTTGCCACAGTTGCCTCTTCTGGCTTTCTTGGGCTTCGATGAGCTGGAGAAAGTGTCGTTAGGCTTGGAAGTGCTGGTTTTGTGCTTCCCCTTATCAAGGGTATAGTGTTGTTTGACCATGGACTCAAGCTCCTGAGAATCATCATGACCTTCAGCAGCATAAGCTTCGAGTCCATTGGCGAACAGCTCTTCCTTACCGAGAGGTTAGCTCAAGATGTTTTGTGCGTGGTCTTTGTTACTCAGTCGAGACTCGGCCAAGAAGTCTTTCTAAGGCAATCTGCACCCTGGATATCACCCTCGTCAAGACCCAACCCTGTTGTCCCCATCGCCAGCCGGGAGCACAACGGCAGCGACGTGCGACGCATGAGTCATGTGCATAAGGTGGCTGAAGGTCCGTAACCGGCAGGGGTCAAACACTCCGCCGCCCTGAGCTCCTCCTCAACTGACCGCCGTAACGTATCGTTTGGAAGTATATCATCCCGATGTTGTCCGGTCAGGAATAAGGCGGTCTGCCATCCAGCCTTAGAGGCCGCCTCCAGCTGCTTGACTTCAGATGGATGGCCTCCAAAGAGCTCAGTGAACCCAGGCGATGCAACCCATAAAGGCGATGCAACTTTATCCCTGCAGCACTGTCGAGAGTGCATCGAACGATTAATGGATCAACCTATAACGAAGGCAGCTCGGGCCGGTGGCTGTCCTGTTAGCTTTCGCTTCACAGATTCTTGCTGCTTAGTCTTTGGAGGGATGCCATACACTTCGGCAGCATATGCTAGCGACCTAGTCCAAGAGGACATATGGCTGAGCGCAAGGAGCTGTGGGCCTCCCGGCAGCCTCTGTTGGGTGGCAGCCTGCAAGAGAGCCGCATTGATGGTGTCATCAACGGTTTCCACATGATCCTGGTTCAAGTCAATGGAAGGGATAGAGTCCTCACCGGACGTTGAACCAACCTTCATGTCTGAGTCCTCTAGCAACCGGTCATCGATGAAACAGATGACAGAGCCGGATGATGATCCTAGGTCACCCCAGGGGAATGACCAAGAGGATTGGATATGTCCCCCATCCAACAGGAGACCGTCGCAGCCCATGCTGTCAACGTACCAGGTTGAACAGCGGCACGATTGCGAGCACGGGCCAGGGACCTGGCATTGAAGCAAACGCGACCACCATACGACGCCATATGGCCGTAGATTGATCGACCTCAGTCTCGGCTTGGCTGACAGTCTCAGCCAACCTGTTGAGCACAGACGTCTCTCTCTATCCGACCTGTCTCCAGATCTCACTATTCACTAGAGCTGAAATAGGAGCAATTGACGGGTCAGACCGGGGACATAAGTCTTCGATGGGCCATGCAAAGTCTTGGCTAGAACTTTCGACTTGCGCGATATGCGCTTCTTGGTCAAAGATGTAGTAGGCGGCTTTCCCATGTGGTGTAATAAGACCCAGTAGTGTCGCCTCGGACCAGTAACGTACTAACAGCCAGTGCTGAAAGACTTCCTCTGGCCAGGCTGACCACACCTCGCACCTATTCTCATTTCGAGCACACAACCGACCATTGATGGCATTTAGAGCAACCAGACAGGGAGGCTGGGAAATATAGATATGATTCAATCAATCATATCTTTCAGAGCTTTATAACTATCCAGAGTGCCAGCTCTAGGCTTATAAAGCAGATACTTTGATTTTGTAATTCTCACATAGTGTACTGCCCAGCTAGTACAGGAGAATACAGCCACAATAGATGCAACTATATGTACAGAAATGAGTTCAATCAATGAAAGTTCTGTTTCTTGGGATTCAATACCAGTAATGACCCCAACGTAACTGTCCATTCGTAGAGATCAAATGCAAAACACCACAATGCGCAAACAATGAATAAAGATTCACAGTACGAGTATCAGTACAACCCCAATTGTATTGTAATACCCCTGCTTCAACACTGTGTCAAGCTGCTATACATGTGCAATGTATGGTATGATCAATAAGATACACCATACATACAGCCAAACTGTATATAGTATTAGAGCGAAAAGAATGTTTGAAATGTTAAATACTCTTTATTATAGTATTTTATTTAAGAAACACGCACCAAAAAATACCTCGCATCGTTCTACTAAATGACGTGCTGCTATTGTTAACTATAAATGCACCTTTCTTTGAAATGTAAACTCAAAGTAAGCTCAAACTATTGTCAAATCCTTTCGTACAAAGGTATACTCAACTACCTATAGGATATTCGCACTAAGAAGAAACAGCAACAAAGAGGTTACTTAACTTCTTCAATAACTATGTGACCCCAAGAGAGGTGTGCTACCAGTATATCCTTCTACCAGTGTCAGTGGACACCATAGTATAAACACGTCAACAAGAGTCCATTACTGGATCAATTAGTGCACAACGTAACTTATGATCGTAAAAGCCAATTCAGAGTTGTGCCATAGCCGGGCTGATCCTAATGTGAATGTGGGTAAGCGAATGGTTGCAAAGGTCTTTCATACTTTTGGTAAAATTGAATTTGATCATGTGATCGCACATTGCATTGCATTATAAGCTTCACTATAGCAATGCATGATACACCATCTGTTTTAGAAGTGGTTAACTTTATGGTATCATCAAACTTTCAACCAATGCAAATCATTGGATTTTGCAATGAATCAACACAACCGACTGTTGAATAGGGGGAAAACAAAATTTATTGAGAAGTATAAGTATACATGAATGTATTACGGGTAAAGTCTACACCTATAATGATAATCTGACGATGTTCACTGACCCAAGTGCAACCAGGGAGGATATATGCTCATGCGTATAGAGTACGGTAAGACCATTGTTATAAGAGATAATTTTCAAAGACTGGCATTCTGTAGGCAAAAGGAAAAGAATAAAATAAGTATAGCGACAAAATGAACCGTGCATTGCACTATATTCAGCGCTGTCCCATTACAGAAACATCACCAATTAACAACTTGGAATTGATCATATTGTACTGCGTAATAGCTGGAGATCCAGGCAGTTATAATAAAGAGGAGACATCTACTTCAGCCATAACCCATTGGCCAGCACTCAAGTTTATCTCCAGGATTTGAGAGACTTAATTATCATATAAGTAATTTTAAACTATATGGACAGGCAAGTGGGACCTATACTACAAAGGTATGAATCCAAAATGTAATTGGATAGTATAATATTCATCCTAAACAAATTCTTTATACAAATAATATTATTAAACAAGAACACTGTACGTATTTGGGATTAGCAAGAAGGGAATTAGGGTGAGTGAAATTTTAACAATATGTTTTATTTTTTTTACTTTAGGCTGCTCAGACTATTCAGAACCAATTTCTAACAAACACTCATAATAGGTAACCAACAAAGTGAAACATGATGAAAACCTTTAATTGGAGCTATTTTCACTGTTTGAAAGTCATGTTTGAGGGATGTGCTAGATATTGATAGCTAGTTTGAAGGGGAATATGGTAAACATGAGGATCCCGTTTGTGCATTAAGATCTATTTACATGTGAAACAGTCTTCAAAAATGCATACTGAAGAGATGCCATGAAGGTGTAGTCCATGATTATAAGCATGCAATCCGAAAAGATCATCTTTTTTCAAAAAGCTAAAAGGCTTATGTAATAATAAATAACATCAATCTAAAAACATTTATGGGGATTTTATACCGATAAAATTGTTCTCCCCATTCTATTTAGCCAGCAAAAACAATGAATAATATGCTATGTGCCTTCGTATATTAATAAAAAGCGAAGGCACGTAACATTATTATACTCTGCAATGTAGGATATCTTCTATTCAATTCGGAAAGTCACAGTGAACGCAACAACATCTGTTTCTAGACCGACCCGCAGTTTTGAGACATGATTGTGTATACGTTCAAACTGAGTGACTTCCCGCAATCTCTATGTCGCTTTTATCAATTTAAATAACAGATACCTCTCTATAGAATACTGAAGAACTATAGATAACTCTCTATGTGCTCTATACAATACCCGATAGTCAAACTAAACAACAGAAGGACTATATGTTACACCTATTCCGGAACTAAATATGCAGACTTTGTATGCAGAGATTTAAAGCTGCAATGCAGATTTGTAACTGCTCTATGCTAATTTAAAACAAAGAGAGGAATGTGCTCTATGCACCCACCATTTGCACAGTACGAGCTGGACCATAGTTTATGGCCATTGTGAAGTTGACTGCTGACTCCAAGTAATTTGATCTCTTTGTGCTTTCAGATGGTCAGTAATTCTGTAAACAGTCAACATCAAGTACATAACCTAAAAAACTGATTTTCCATGTACTCTGACCTTCACCATTGACCCCAAAATCAATAGGCTTCTTGAGAAGAACATGCCTGTGAACTTTCAGCAGAACCAAGGGAACGTAACTCAAGATATCGTCCGGACAAGCTTAAATGATATGAAGGAAAGGGTGAGACAAAAACATAATGCAAATTGACTAAAGTCAGCGTGGCATAAAAATGAATAGCTATTTAAACTTACTGCTGAAGCCTCATATAATACTAGTATCATTAAGGTAACCGATCTGTCATGCAATTAGGATTTCTACTGCAGCAATAGTTCTTGTGGCTTTCAAATATTCCCCATTTAACACAATGTGCAAAACAGCTGAAGAAAAGTTACTCTTGCTACGGCATTGCTACGGCATTGCTGTGGCCAACTGAGGGGACTGCTGATACTGCATGGAACAGATTTATTGGCAGAGATGATTAACCTATGTATTCAGTGGAGCATATTTTGGAAGATATAAATGATATAATACATCACATGAAGCATATCTTAAGACAGAATGTGAATAAGCTGAAGAAGAAAACAGGTCAAAAAGTGTTATTGTATGGCAGACTATACAACATTAGAGCTATATTACAGTATATAACATTTGAGTTATAATAGATTTTAAGATATAACCACTACGAGTCGACTATTAGAAAAGTAAGCCGGCTGGATAAAAGCAATTAATTTTCCAAGTCACTATTTCAAGCATAAGCGAATTCCAACACTTGGAGAATATTTGTTATCACTTGGATAAAATTCCTCCAATATTGCACTTAGAATCTGTTGTTAGACAATCGCAGATATAGAATGTAGAAAAAATGCCCCTCATCTTGGCAATATAAGTTTCTCTGATATAGTAGATACGTCATATACTCTTTTAAAATGTTCCATCTCATTTGATGGTAATAAATGTATGTAGATAAACAAGGCGCCAACGTGAGCAATTAACTGTATACTTTTAAAACCCAAGGCAGTTCACGTTAGATTTCACAAGAGACAAACTGTTGCTAAAAGGTATTTATTTCAAAAATGATTCTGCAGATACTGTTATAAGGTAAAGTTATTCCAACTGGTTCATCAATAGCCTGTCCACATTGTTGGGTACAATCTGGCTGTTTAATCTGCATTTGTGCAGGGCTGCCAATCAATGTCAATTTAATCCATACATCTACATGTAGCAATGCACGACACAAGATCTGAATTGTCGGTTAATTATTGTACTGTCAAAATGGCTGACCAGTTGGAATTGTTGGATATTGGTTTTAACATCGCTTTGAGGTCCCCAAATTCAGACAACAGAAAATTGTATGGTTTGTCTTCAGAATGTGTTATCACCAAAGATGGTACTTCATGCAGTTTCACTGGAAATCACACGTGAACCAACTCAACACTTCTGACAGATTAGTTCCAATACTTCATTGATTCAAACAAATGATTTACTATATACTGCATACGAGTAATAAGATAGTTACTCCCAAACAAACCAATTTGTAATTACACTGATTAAAATAATAAACAGGCTCATAATCACAGCAATAAAGTTAACGAATCACAATAAACTTGAAATTGATAACAAGTATACACAAGGCTAAATAAAGGAAATACTATATATACAGTTTATATTCATTGCAAGAGGTATACAAGTAACAAAAGAACAAATATTGCAATAAAATTAACCCCATTAGTGGACGGGGCATTAAAAATCAACAATGGTTTGAGGCAGGCAGCCCACCAAACGTTTACAATATAATAATTT
Source organism: Hanleya hanleyi (assembly GCA_036873755.1). Classification (NCBI taxonomy): domain Eukaryota; kingdom Metazoa; phylum Mollusca; class Polyplacophora; order Lepidopleurida; family Hanleyidae; genus Hanleya; species Hanleya hanleyi. The sequence continues at coordinate 9,658 of JAVTVY010030794.1, forward strand.
AAAAACAGCAATTAGCTTACATCTAGGATCCAGTGACTGACATTGATTCCTGAATCCCACTCTAAACTGACAATATTTTGACGGGTATATTCAAAAATATTCAATTTCAACACAGGATATTTTTGGCAGAATCTTGTGTATGAAGCAGGGGTTATGGATCAGCAATAATGCGAGAGGAAGGAAAGGAGTTTTTATTGACCTGGATTTTTATGCGCATGAAACTTTATGAATATATATGTATATATATGTTTACGAGAAAAGAAAAATCAATTTAAATATTAGATTATATATTGAAATGACGATGTGAAGTATGTATGGGTGTTGTCACATAAAGAAATTCAGATATGGACTTTGCATACAAGCGCGAAGGTTGATCTACAGACATCACAGTCTTCCCACACCAACAATTTGAAAACCTGTCAATGGAAAAAGGGACAAAAAAATACAGCAAGAGAAATGTAGTACATGGCTTAACTTTCTATTACTGCTCAAGACAAAACAATTTCTCTCATCTCATTGTACTGTCCCTTTACATCACTGTAAAACAAAACATAATTTAATAGAAAGGAGGCTTGTTTTTGGCTAGGGAGGAGGGAGGGACAGGCAAATCTAAATGTAGTTCGAAAATACATCATCTGTGTGTTGAATGGCACCAAACAACAACATGTAAACTCTACACGTATTAGTAAATCGATTTGGGATTCAAACTAACAAAGAATGAGGTTGATACGAAAAACGATACAAATACACATCAGTGCTGCCTTTCGCACATTCAGTTTGGAAATTTGATATCGAAACGTGAAATAATAAATAATATTCATCATGGCCGAATTTGGAATGTTAAAGTTGACATCCACCAAGCAGACAGATACCTCCAATAACTTCTGCTAAAATATCCTATATCCATATCTCTCTCTCTCCACTGATCCAGGGAGATAGAATAGCCTGGCTTGTCTACATGTACATCCACAGAGGATATCTCTCTCTCTCCACTGATCCAGGGAGATAGAATAGCCTGGCTTGTCTACATGTACATCCACAGAGGATATCTCCCAAGACGGACTCTCCTCTCCTGAACTGTTTACAATAAGGACATTATTGGTACCAGTTCTTCATATGAGAACAAATCACATTCGTCATTTACACAAAAACAATGGACACTTTAAACCATCCGAGTATGAGGCGATCAATACCAGCTTTCTATCTACAAACTAACAAATCAACGAGCTGGATGGAAGAAATGGAACAATAAAGATCGAGTATGGCATGAATGGAACACAAGATCATAATCATCAGTCTGTCCTACATAACAGTACAACAACCCTCTACTAGCAATGCTGGCGGTTTTCACGACGGCCCCCATGACATGACGAAATGAGAGCCTCACTCTGACGTCACCAAACCAGTGATGACGTACATGATGAGGACATAATAGATTCTCCAGTTTGGCCCTGAGAGGAAACAGTGCAGAATAATGTTTACTCTTGATATGTGGACCATTTCACAATTATATTATATTCCCTGTAATACATGGTAATCATTGCTATATATTAATATAAGGTGACAACAGTTTGGGTTGCAGACCGCCACACTGACCCCGGTATATATAAAAACAAACATGGCTATTACAGTATAATATATGTATTATGACATCAGTACTTAATTATGTATGTGAACGAGTGGGATATTTTCAACATTATCATCATTCTTTACAATGTATAATATGATAGTTTAGAAGATAAAGCCAAGCAGACATGATTGTAACAGATTATCATTAACCCTCTCTCTGACGTATCAGTAGAATTGTAATCTTCAACGATTCACTGTCGTTGGTATGGGAAATGAGAAATTGGTAGCCCAATATTGATTGCCCGTCATAGGTATGGGAAATGAGGAATTGGTAGCCCAATATTGATTGCCCGTCATAGGTATGGGAAATGAGGAATTGGTAGCCCAATATTTTCATCGCATTACGTCTCATTAGAAAGCTCAGAGTATCACCTTTAACACTATGCAGACAAAGCTCTAAGTATATCTGCGCTCCATTAATGTTCAAGACAGTGCTGACATCAGTTTGGAGCTGTCAAAACTACCAGTACAGAGAGAGAGAGCTAAAGAATAGTTTTATACTAATAACATCACAGAACGTGCAGCATCAATGTCTCAGTATTCTGCATATATTAAGCTAAAGTTGTCCAGAATTCTTCATAACATTGGTGTTCTATAATTCTTCACAATGTGGCAGTTCTATAATTCTCCACACTATGGCAGTTCTATAATTTTTCACACTGTGGACGTTCTATAGTTTTTCACACTGTGGCAGTTCTATAATTCTTCACACTGTGGCAGTTCTATAATTCTTCACACTGTGGCAGTTCTATAATTCTTCACACTGTGGCAGTTCTATAATCAGATAGCAGAACTGGTAATTCCAGTTTATCAATGTGCTTCTATTGTGAAAGTCTCCCATTAATGCTGGACTGGAAATTATGTAGCAGCCTATCAATGTCAGAGTCATGAGCAAAATATGACTTTGTCCGGCACAGATTTCACAAAAAAAACCCAAAAAAAAACAACAACAAAAATTGGGAGGCCGATAAACTTAACAGAGTAAACATTCAACTCTATGCTAGAATGATCATCGTTCGGTACCATAACATGAACATGCATAGGAGCATTTGACAGGCACACATTGGGCAATAATTTCCAGACTTGTGATGCTGACAAGAAAACTGTACTCAATACTGAAATACTAAACACAATATGAAGTGACCCTTCACCCTGCACACATTTCTGCATACAAGCACCTGTGCTGAGATGCAGAAATAAACCCTTCTAGTGCAGTGAAGTAAGAATAAACTAAGTTTACGGTAATTCCCCTAATAATTCAATCATAGGAGGAGAAATTTCCCACCATAAAATCTGCGGGTGATCAACTTGTTACAACATGAAGTTGACAAAATGGTTCAAAATCATGCAAATAATCCATGTTATTTCTTACTCATTTTTTTATGATTTCAGAGGGTGATCAAATTTATTAGAATAACTGATTGAGTTTTGACAAGAAAACTTGGAGTGATTGAATTATAATAGGGTCATCGAATTATGGGAAGGGAATTTTGGCTTAAGGTCTCATGGAATTGTGAGAGGAATTACACTCTATCTGTTGGACTCCTTTAAGACATCATGTATTTATCTGTTGGACTCCTTTAAGACATCATGTATTTATCTGTTGGACTCCTTTAAGACATGTATTTATCTGTTGGACTCCTTTAAGACATCATGTATTTATCTGTTGGACTCCTTTAAGACATCATGTATTTATCTGTTGGACTCCTTTAAGACATGTATTTATCTATTGGACTCCTTTAAGACATCATGTATTTATCTGTTGGACTCCTTTAAGACATCATGTATTTATCTGTTGGACTCCTTTAAGACATGTATTTATCTGTTGGACTCCTTTAAGACATCATGTATTTATCTGTTGGACTCCTTTAAG